>PITA01004373.1:0-124540 GCA_004023965.1 Spilogale gracilis
GGAAACGAAACAACAGAGACTTTGAACACAGAAACAAACTGAGGGACTTGGAGGGAGGGGGGTGGAGGGATGGGAGAGCCTGGTGGTGGGTACTGGGGACACCTAAAGCGGGGAGCACTGGGTGTGGGGAATGGGGAATGAATCTTGAAACACTGGAAAAAAAAATTTAGTAACAATAAAAAAAAAAAAATAAAAAAAAATAAAATTCTTAATTTCCTCATTGACCCATTCATTCTTTAGTAGGATACTGTTTAGCCTCCATGTATTTTTCTGACTTTTCTCTTATGATTAAGTTATAGTTTCAAAGCCTTGTAGTCTGAAAATATGCAGGGAAAGATCCCAGTCTTTTGGTACCAGTTGAGACCTGCTTTGTGACCCAGGATGTGATCTATTTTGGAGACTGTTCCATGTGCACTAGAGAAGAATGTGTATTCTGTTGCTTTGGGATGGAATGTTCTGAATATATCTGTGATGTCCATCTGGTCCAGTTCATCTTTTATAGCCTTTATTTTCTTTTTGATCTTTTGCTTAGATGATCTATTTCAGTGAAGGGGGTGTTAAACTCCTCTACTATTATTGTATTATTGTTGATGTGTTTCTTTGATTTAATTATTAAGTGGCTTATATAATTGGCTGCTCCCGTGTTAGGGACATCAATATTTAAAATTGTTAGATCTTCCTGCTGGACAGACTCTTTAAGTATGATATAGTGTCCTTCCTCATCTCCTATTATAGTCTTTGGCTTAAAATATAATTTGTCTGATATAAGGATTGCCATTCCAGCTTTCTTTTGATGTCCATTAGCATGGTAAATTGTTTTCCATTCCCTCACTTTAAATCTGGAGGTGTCTTAGGGTCTAAAATGAGTTTCTTTAAGACAGCATACTGATGGGTCTTGTTTTTTTAATCCATTCTGTTTCCCTGTGTCTTTTGTTTGGGGCATCTAGCCCATTTACATTCAGGGTAACTATTGAAAGATATGAATTTAGTGCCATTGTATTGCTTGTAAGGTTACTGTTCCTATATATTGTCTCTGTTCCTTTCTGGTCTGTTACTTTTAGGTTCTCTCTCTGATCAGAGGACCCCTTTCAATATTTCCTGTAGGGCTGGTTTGGTGTTTGCAAATTCTTTTAGTTTTTGTTTATACTGGAAGCTTTTTATCTCTCCTTCTATTTTCAATGACAGACGAGCTGGATATAGTATTCTTGGCTGCATAGTTTTCTTGTTTAGGGCTCTGAATATATCATGCCAGTCCTTTTTGGCCTGCCAGGTCTCTGTGGATAGGTCTCCTGCCAATCTAATATTTTTTCCATTTTATGTTACAGGCCTCTTCTCCTGAGCTGCTTTCAGGATTTTCTCTTTGTCACTGAGATTTGTAAGTTTTACTATTAGGTGATGGGGTGTGTACCTATTTTTATTGTTTTTAAGGGGGGGTTCTCTGTGCCTCCTGGATTTTGATACTTGTTCCCTTCACCAAGTTAGGGAAATTCTTGGCAGTAATTTACTCCAATATACCTTCTGCTGCCTTCTCTCTTTCTTCTTCTTCTGGGATCCCAATTATTCTAATATTGTTTCGTGTTATTGTATCACTTATCTCTCAAATTCTGTCCTCATGGGCCAGTAGTTCTTTGTCTTTTTTCTCAGCTTCTTTATTTTCCATCTTTTGGTCATCTATATCACTAATTCTCTCTTCTGCCTCATTTATCCTAGAGCCTCCATTTTTGATTACACCTCATTAATAGCTTTTTTGATTTCAACTTAATTAGATTTTAGTTCTTTTATTTCTCCAGAAAGGGATTTTATTTCTCCAAAAAGAGATTCTCTAGTATCTTCCATGATTTTTTTCGAGCCCAGCTAGCATCTTGATCATTGTCATTCTAAACTCTAGTTCTGTCATATTACTAATGTCCCTATTGATTAGGTCCCTAGCCGTCAGTACTGCCTCTTGTTCTTTTTTTTTTTCTTTTTTGAGGTGAGTTTTTCCACCTCATCATTTTATACAGATAAGAATAGATTAATAAGAGAACAAAATACTAAAAGGGTAGTGATGACCCCAGAAAAATATACACTGACCAAATCAGAAGAGACCAGAAACCAGGGGAAGAGGAAGAAAAAAATCTATCTATATCTGTTTCTATATCTATCTGTATCTCTCTCTCTCTCGATATATATATATATTCTAATATTGTTTATATATGTTTTAATATATATATTATATATTATATTCATATATAATATGAATATTATATTATTCATATTATATAATATGAATATATATATTATATTCATATATATATATATATATATATATATATATATATATATATGATTAGACTGGTGAATGGAACAGAGCCACACACTTGATTTTGGGTGTATTTGGTATATTAGAAGAAACTGCCTCCCAAAATTTTAAAGAAAGAAAATTAAGAGATGGGATATGACTGTAGAGATCAAAATTTAAAAAGATTCTAAAAAAGGAATTGATGAGATAAGTTGGTTGAAAAAAGAGGAAAGAATGTGATAAGGCTGGAGACTAGAACAAAGCCATGAGCTAGATTTAGGGTATATTTTAATCTATTAGAAGAAACTGTATCCCAAAATTTTAAAGAAAAAAACCTATATGAATACCAAAAATATGCTTAAATACAATAAAAGGGTAGAATAGGACTAAAACAATGAAAGTTTACAAAGATTTTTTAAAAGGTATTGATAAGATAAAGTAGTTAAAAACGTTAAAATAGGAAAGAGAAAAAATTAAAAACAGAGTAAGAAAAAATAAAATTAAAAATGTTTAACTTTGAATGGCTAAAAAATCATGGGGAAAAAGCCATGAATTCTATGTGGTGCATTCCCCTAGTTCTGGAGTTCCGCAGTGCTCATTGATCGGTGAACTTGGTTTTGGCTCGATGTTCTCACTGATCTTCTAGGGGAGGGGCCTCTTGTAGTGATTCTCAAATGTCTCTGCCAGAGGTGGAACTGCCCTGCCCTTGCCAGGGGCTAAGCAATCTGCTTAGGTTCAGTCTCGGGAGCTTTTGTTCCCTGAATGCTTTCCATACAGCTGTAGAGGATGAGAATGAGGACGAGCCCAGGGCCTCACTCCTCAGTGCACTCTCGGATAAAAGCCCTCAGTCATGCCTGTCTCCCTGGTCTCTGGCCACACTCCGTGCTCACCAGCCTCTGACTGCGTGTGTCTATCTCTGGTGCTGGGCCCCGTTTGGAGTCTCCAAACCCAGAAGATTCCTGCAGTGCACTCCCACACCACCGCTCCTGGTGGAGGAAGGAGGGGGTCTTCCCAGATCTGCCACTTGTGGGCTCCCTGCTTAAAGAGCAGTGGCCCTACTGTGCCTTAGATCACAGTTTAAGAGAATCCTGAGCTGAGAGCCCATTTCTCTACTCCGTCTCTGCAGCTAGCTTTCTCACTATGATACCTGGGAGCTCTGCCACACTCAGGCACTCACGTCCTTCTGTGACCCCATGGGTCCTGAGACCACATTGTCCCAGTGAGGTTTCCACTCCCTGCTTAGCCTCTGGGGTGACATCCCTCAGTGGAGCAGACTTCTAAAAGTTCCAATTTTGTGCTCTGCTACTCCTCTCTGTGGTCTGTCTTCCTAAATGTCACCTTGGATTTACTTGTCTATGTGTCCTACCGCTTTTCTTCTCTTCAATCTCCCCTTCAATCTCTGAGTCTCGAGGTTCTGACTGGTTTGATAACCATCTAGCTAAACTCCTGGGACCTGATGATGTCTAGTTCTCCACTCCTCTGCCATCTTGCTCCTCCTTATTCAGAGCACAGCTCTTTATCTCTTTGGTTAAGGTTATTTATTTTGTGATTTTTGGTATAATTGTAAATGGGACTTTTCTTAATTTCTATTTCTGCTATTAGTGTATACAAATGCAGTGGTACTTTTCTGAATTCATTTATTAGTTCTAATAGTTTTTTGGTGGAGTTTTTAGGGGTTTGTATGTATAATATATCATCTGAAAATACTGAAAGATTTTACCTTTCCCTTACCAATTTGGATGACTTTTAGTCCATTTTGTTATCCAATTGCTGTGGCGAGGACTTCCAGTACTATGTTGAATAAAAGTGGTGAGAGTGGAAATCCTTGTCTTATTCCTGAGCTTAGGGGGAAAGTATTTTTCCCTACTGAGTATGATATTTGCTGTGGGTTTTTCATATAGGCCTTTATTATGTTGAGGTATGTTCCCTACAAACCTACTTTGTTAAAGGTTTTTGTCATGAATGGATATTGTACTTGGTCAAATGCTTTTTCTGCATCTATTGAATGATCACATGGTTTTTATCCTTTCTCTTATTGATATGATATATCACATTGATTGATTTGCAAATATCAAACTGCCTTTGCATCCCAGGAATACATCCCACTTGACTGTGCTGAATGGCTATTTTAATGTATTGTTGGATTCTGTTTGATAATATCTTACTGAGAATTTTTGCATCAATGTTCATCAGAGATATTGGCCTGCACTTGTGTGTGTGTGTGTGTAGTTTTTTTAACCTAGTTTTAGTATCAGGGTAATGCTGGCTTCATAGAATGAATTTGGAAGCTTTCCTTCCTATTTCACTTTTTGGAATTTTTTGAGAAGAATAGATATTAACTCTTCCTTAAATGTTTGCTAGACTTCATCTATGACCCCATCTGGTCCTGGACTTTTTGTTGTTGGGAGTTTATTTTGATTACTGATTCAGTTTCATTGCAGCCTTTTCAAATTTTGTATTTCTTCCTGATTCTGTTTTAAGAGGTTACATGTTTCTAGAAATTTATCCATTTCTTCTAGGTTGTCCAATTTGTTGCATATAATTTTTCCACAGTATTCTCCTATAATCCTTCATATTTCAGTGGTGTGTTGGTGTTTTTTCTTCTCTTTCATTTCTGATTTTGTTTATTTGACTTCTATCTCTCTCTCTATCTCTCTCTTTGATGATTCCAGTTAAGATTTATCAGTTCTGTTGATCTTTTCAAAGAACCAGCTCCTGGTTTCATTTATCTGTTCTATTGGTTTTTTTTTTGTTGTTTTGTTTCGATTTCATTATTTCTACTCTGATCTTTAGTATTTCCTTCCTTTTGCTGGATTGGGTTTTGTTTAGGTTTTGTTTTTTTCTTCTCTTTCTAGCTTCTTTAGGTGTAATGTTAGGTTGTTTATTTTAGATTTTTCTTGCTTCTTGAGGTAGGCCTGTGTTGCTATAAGCTTCCCTTTTAGAACAACTTTTGCTCTATCCCAAAGATTTTGGACCTTTGTGTTTTGATTTTCCTTTGTCTTCATGTAATATTTTACTTCTTTTTTGATTTCTTGAGTGACCCATTCATTGTTTAATAGCATGTTATTTAACCTTCATGTATTTGTGTCTTTTCAGATTTTTTTCTTGTAGTTGATCTCTAATTTCATAACATTGTGGTCAGAAAAGATGTATGGTATGACTTCAGTCTTTTTGAACTTGTTGAGACTTGTTTTGTGACCTAATATGTGATCTGTTCTGGAGACTGTTGTATGTACACTTGAAAAGAATGCACATTCTGTATATTTAGGGTGGAATGTTCTGAATATGCCTGTTAGATCAATATAGATTTTTTTGAAATCATGATCCATCATAATTTTCTCTCAGGGAAGAAAAAACTAATTTTTAATATTCTGGCTTTTAATTATACACTGAAAACTGTGAAATGTGGCTTCTAAATTGCAAGTATCTTCACTACTTCTGCATTATCAATGGAATAATAAAGAAATCTTTAGTGTAATTAAAGTAAATTGTCTGTATTCAGTTAGTATGGTGCTTCTCCCCTTTCCCTTGATGTTTTCAGCATTTGTATTCTAAAAGTCAGAGCAACCCAGCTGAGCTTTCTTCAGTTGTTTCTAAATGGCAGTCACTGTTGGGCCACATAATAAAGGGTCTGTGAAGGAGGACACATCTGTGGGTATGTCTCCTTGCAGACTAACGAGGCATTTGATGGATCAGAGGAATTTTATGAATAGGTTCAGAAACATTTTCCACCCATGTTTTATCGTTTTCCACCTTCCCATTGATAAAGTGAGCTTTCCCCCACTTGACCAGCTAAGTTTCCCTCCACCTATGTAGCCAATTGGCTGTTTTGCAGGTAAAAATAATGCAACTGAATAGAAATTCAATTACACACCCTGAGGCAGAAATACTGATTTTTTTTTTTAAAGATTTTATTTATTTGACAGAGAGAAACACAGCCAGAGAGGGAACACAAGCAGGGGGAGTGAGAGAGGGAGAAGCAGGCCTCCTGCCGAGCAGGCAGCCTTATGTGGGACCCGATCCAGGGTCTCCAGGATCAAGACCTGAGCCGAAGGCAGTCGCTTAACCAACTGAGCCACCCAGGCGCCCCTGATTTTTTACATTATAGCCAATACATACCTATGAAATTTAGAACATGTCCTTTGATTTAGTGTTAAATTATAACTAGGATATAAGTATAGCAAACTAGCATCAAAGATGCCATACTGCCTTTACTCTGGGTTGGTAAACCGTTTGTACTTTTGTACTAAATTCCTGCGAAATATTTATTTTTTATATTATCTGAACATAGTTCATTTTTCTTACAAGTTTAGAAGGCATTCATTTCACTTTGTTTTCTAAATAATTTTTATGATAATAAATGTGATATATGTTCATTGTAAAGTTTTGATAAGTACCTAAAAGTAAAAGGAAAAGAAAGATCTACCTATTCCACCACCCAGAGATAACTCCTTTTGATATTGTTTTGTGTATTTTTTTCTAGGCTTTTTTTTGAATACAATTAATATATTTTCTTCATAAAGTTAGAATTCATTTCTTCACACAATTCTACAGACATTTTCCATTATCATTAGTCTTCAGTATATCATTAGTCAAAATTAATGGTTACATAAAATTATTTCATAATTGTATCTTTACAGTGTTTCTAAATTTTCACTATTATAAACATTCTTTTATGTTAATTTTTTCATACTATATATAAAATTGTCTTTAGAATATATTTCTGGAAGTGGAATTACTGGTCAATGGGTATGAACATTTTTAAAGACCTCTGTATATCACTTCCAGAGAAATAGTAAGCATTTGTAATTCTGCTTGCAATATAAGGCCATGACCTTTTATTTTATTTTTTTTGACTAAATTATCTTTATGGCTTTAAATCCACTAATTGCTTTTAGTTTGTGACCACTTGTCAAAATGTGTCATTTTGAAGAACTTCAAATTATTTGAATATGAAATGTCACATAAGCAGTGTAGTATTTTTGATCATTCTTTGTGATTGCCATTATTGAACTCTTGAAAGGAATCCATCTATAGACTTATTGTTTAAGAAAATACAAGGCATAATTCTTTTTTTTTACTTTAAATTTATTTTATTTTTTTTAGTGTTCCAAGATTCATTGCCCATGCCCCACACCCAGTGCTCCATGCAATAGGTACCCTCGGTACCCACCACCTGGTGATGGGTACAAGGCATAATTCTAATGATTTTATATATATAAATGTATATAAATGTATGTAACTTGTAAACTTAGCATATGAAATATTTTATGTCACTGTCACTATTGCATATATGGTACTTAGCAACAGTGCCTGGCACATATATTAATATTTGTGTAATGAGTGAATATGAGTACATAAATGAATGAATGAATGGGTTTATAGTAAATAACTTAATTTGATTTTGTTAAGTTGTTGGCAACCATTGAGGACATATTAAAGATGCTACCGCTATGGGTTGTGCTACGTGAGCTGCTCATTTTATTGCTTAGACTGATAGGTGTTGGGTGTGTTTTATGTAAAGGTTTACATGAATGAAAGCAATAATTTAAAGAAAAAGCAGGGGGGTGGCTGGCTCTTTCATTTCTTCTCATTTATTGAATTCTGTTGATTTCGTTGGAGTTCTTTTAGTAGTAGCTATTGAAAGTAAAAGAATGTTTGGATTATTAGCAAACTTAACTTGCTGTATCCATGTTTACTTTTTATTTGCCAAAGACCTGAAAACAACTACTATTTCCCGGATTTGCATCATATGAAGTATGAGATTGAAGATGGCACCACACCTAATGGAAGAGAACTTAGGTTTGGATTTGATCCCCTGGAGTTCCCTCAGTTTAGCTGGAGAGGATATGCTCAGATGACCTCGGTACAGGTATGTAGGCAGCAGAATTGCTTCTGGTAGGGTGAGGTGTATACTTACCCACAGCTCTCCATAAGTCCTCTCAAAAGGTGAGCTATCCCCAAAACTGACTTCAGGATTCTTTTTCTCCAGACTATGGATGGGGTTTGAGGTAGGATTGGATTTTAACTGGTAAGTATATGTATCAGTTTCACAGTTTATTGTTAATTTGATTTGGTCACCAAATCAGACAAAGAAGGGATTAAAGGAACTAGTGTTTATCTCTAGAGACTTTTTATAAGCGGTTGTTTCCCAAGTGGGATTAGTCTATATTTTAACACAAGAGACACATTTCTTTTTTTTTTTTATTGTTACTTAAATTTTTTTTCCAGTGTTCCAAGATTCATTCCCCATTCCCCACACCCCATTCCACACAATAGGTGCCCCCCAGTACCCACCACCAGGCTCTCCCATCCCTCTAACCCCCTCCCTCCAAGTCCCTCAGTTTGTTTCTGTGTCCAAAGTCTCTGTGAGACACATTTCTTTTAAAAATACTTGTAGAGAATAAAAATGAGTTGAACTAAATAATTCCAGTAGTGTGTGTGGGGGTGATGTTTGACCAGTGCTGGTTGTTGTTTTTTGTTTTGTTTTGTTTTGCTTTTTAAAACTCTGAATTACTCTATGAATAGAAACTAATATCAATGAGGAATTTTAGTTATATTTAATTTTCCTTTCCTGTATTACTCCCTTCCTTCCTTCTCTAGTGTGTCCATCTTTCTTGGCTTTGTGTTGGAATATTTATGGAATTTACACATTTTTTCATTACCTTTAGAACTTAAGCTATATTTACAACCAACAATTTCTGTATAGTACTTGAAAAGTTTTCTTCTCAGGATTTCTCTTTGAGGTCTTTTGAAACTGTTTCTCAGCAGAGATATTCAGAATGTAAGATGTAAATTGATGACCATGGTAACCCAGTATTTGTTCTTAGCAGATCCTAGACTGATACTTTTTGTGTTTATGTAAGTCCCTCCTTAGAGAGACAGGGATAGGGTCACAGTTCTCTTGGAGACATCATTGGTTCTAAAGATCCTTCTTGCCTGATCAGGGTCCCCCATCAAGATGCTTTCTCAAACAGTGCCTAAGATTTTTTTTTTAAAGATTTACCTATTTGTTTTAGAGAGAGAGAGAGAGAGAGAGTGCATGTGAGTGGGAAGGTGAGGGAGGAGGGAGAAGGAAAGAGAGAAAGAATTTGAGCAGACTCTTTGCTAAGTGTGGAGCCCAACTCCGTCTCACAGCCCTGAGATCAAGACCTGAGCTAAAACCAAGAGTTAGATGCTTAACCGACTGAACCACCTAGGTGCCCCAATAGTACCTAGGATCGTAAGACCCCACTTCTTTCTCCTCCCCAATATAAAATTCACTTTTTTTAGCATTCCAGTCTTCATGATTCATAAAAAAGGAGTGGAGTCCATTAAGTCATAATAGGAATGTGAATGACTGAGAGTCCAATCAAGGTGTGGATACCTTCTTATAGGTGTTTACAGTTTGAAAGAATAACTAGTTGACACAAAGTAAAGGAATTTCTTTTTTTTTAAATATTTTATTTATTTGACAGAGAGAGAGAGAGAGAACATGAGTGGTGGGGAGAGGCAGAGGCAGAGGGAGAAACAGGCTCTCTGTTGAGCAAGGAGCCTGCCACGGGACTCGATCCCAGGACCCTGAGATCAGAGGCAGGGTGACCTGAGGCAGAGGCAGACACTCAACTGAGTGAGCCACCCAGGCGCCCTCCAAAGGAAATGAGTTTCAAATGATGGAGTTTTTCTAAGTATTTTTCAATAGCGGAACTTGGTGGTGGTGTCAAATCACCCCTGACTTTTTTCCTTATACATTTTTGCAAGTTTATTTTTCAATATGGAACTAACTCTTAGAGATGGATTCTGTCAAATTAAAAAGCCCACACTGAGTAGAGTCTTTAGGGTTTTCTATATATGGTATCTTGTCATTTGCAAATAGTGAGAGTTTTATTCCTTCCTTGCCGATTTGGATGCCTTTTATTTCTTTTGGTTGTCTGATTGCTGTGGCTAGGACTTCCAGTGCTATGTGGAATAAAAGTGGTGAGAGTGGACACCCTTGTCTTATTCTGACCTTAAGGGAAAAGCTCTCAGTTTTGAATATGATGTTGACTGTTTTTCATATAAAGCCTTTATTATGGTGAGGTGTGTTCCCTCTAGACGTACTTTGCAGAGGGATTTTTATGATGAATGGATGTTGTACTTTGTTAAATACTTTTTCTGTATCTATTGAAATGATCATATGGTTTTTATCCTTTCTTTTATTGATGTGACATATCACATTGATTGATTTGCAAATATTGAACCATGCTTGCAGCCCAGGAATAAGTCCTGCTTGATCATACTAAATGATTTTTTTAAATGTACTGCTGGATTCTGTTTGCTAATATTTCAATGAGGACTTTTTTTCCAGAGATATAGTTGTCTCTTTTTGTAGTGTTTTATCTGGTTTTGGTATCAGGGTGATACTGGCCTCATTGGATGAATTTGGAATTTTTTTTTCTATTTTTTTAAATTTTATTTTCTCAATGTTCCTAGAGTCATTGTTTATGCCCCAGACCCAGTGCTTCATGCAATACGTGCCCTCAATACTCACCACCAGGCTCACCCCTCCAGCCCGTCCCCTCCAAGACCCTCAGTTTGTTTCTGAGTCCAAAGTTTCTCATATTTCGTCTCCTTTTTCTGTTTTTTGGAATAGTTTGAGAAGTTCTTGAAATGTTTGGTAGAATTCCCCTGTGAAGCTGTCTGGTCCTAGACTTTAGTTTTTTGGAAGTTTTTTGAATACCGATTCAGTTTTATTGCTGGTAATTTGTTCAAAATTTCTATTCCCGCTTTCACTTTGGTAGGTTATATGTTTTTAGGAATTTATCCATTTCTTGTAAGCTGTCCAATTTGTTGGCATATCATTTTTAATAATATTCTCTTCAACTGTTTGTGTTTGTTGTTATTTTTCCTCTTTTCTTAGTGATTTTGTTTATTGGGTTCTCTCTCTCTTATTCTTTGGTGAGTCTAGAGAATTAATCAATTTTGTTGGTCTTTTCAAAAAAATGAGCTCCTGGTTTCATTGATCTGTTTTATTATTTTTTTGGTTATTTTGTTGTTTTTGTTGTTGTTGTTGTTTAGTTTCTATATCACTTATTTCTGCTCTGATCTTTAGTATATCCTTCCTTTTGCTGGCTTTGGGTTTTGTTTTTTCTTCTCTTTCTAGCTTAGTAAGGTATAATGTTAGGTTGTTTATATGAGATTTTTCTTGCTTCTTGAGGTAGGCCTGTGTTGCTATAATCTTCCTTCTCAGAACAGCTTTTGCTGCATCCCAAATATTTTAGACCTTTGTGTTTTTATTTTCCTTTTCTCCATGTAATATTTTATTTCTTCTTTGATTTCTAGAGTGACCCATTCATTGTTTAGTAGCATGTTATTTAACTTCATGTATTTGTGCTCATTCCAGATTTTTCTTGTGGTTGATCTCTGGTATCATAGTGTTGTGGCCAGAAAAGATGCGTGGTATGACTTCAGTCTTTTTGTATTTGTTGAGGCTTGTTTTGTGGCCTATATGTGATCTATTCTGGAGACTATTCTGTGTGCACTTCAATGTGTATTCTGCCGTTTTAGGATGGAATGTTCTGAATATGTCTATTAAATCCATCCAGTCCAGTGTGTCATTCAAAGTCACTGTTTCCTTGTTGGTTTTCTGCTTGGATGATCTGTCCATCAATGTAAGTGGGGTGTTAAAGTCCCCTATTACTATATTACTATTAATTATTTCCTTTGTGCTTGCTAATAACTGTTTTATTTATTTTGGTGCTCCCATGTTGGGTACATGAATATTTACAATTATTATATCCTTCTGTTGGATTGTGCCCTTTACTATTGGAATGTAATATTATTCAGCCATAAAAAGAATGAACTCTTGCCATTTGTAACAGTGTGGATGGCTCTAAAGAGTATAATGCTAAGCAAAATGAGAAAGAGAATGATAAATACCATATGACTTCACTTATATGTGGAATTTAAGAAACAAAACAAACAATCGAAGGAGAAAAGGAGAGAGACAAATCAAGAAATGGACTCTTTTAAAAAAAAACATATAATGCATTATTTGTTTTAGGGATACAGGTCTGTGATTCATCAGTCTTACACAACTCACAGTGCTCACCATAGCACATAACCTCCCCAATATCCATCATCCAGCCACCCTATTCCTCCCACCCCTCACCCCTCCAGCAACTCTCAGTTTCCTGTGATTAAGAGTCTCTTATGGTTTATCTCCCTCTCTAGCTTCATCTTTTTTCATTTTTCCCTCCATTCCCCTATGATCCTCTGTCTTATTTCTCAAATTCCTCATAGTTACCTTTCTCTGATTGACTTATTTCACTTAGCCTAATACCCTCTAGTTCCAACCATGTCGTTGCAAATGGCAAGATTTTTGATGGCTGCGTAGTATTCCATTATATATATATATATATATATATATATATATATATATATATATATATATTCCACATCTTCTTTATCCATTCATCTGTTGATGGACATCTAAGTTCCTTCCATAGTCTGGCTACTGTGAACATTGCTCTATAAATATTGGGGTGCACAAGCCCTTTTGGATCACTACATTAGTAACTTTTGGGTAAATACCAAGTAGTGTGATATTTGGGTAGCTCTATTTTCAACTTTTTGAGGAACCTCCATACTATTTTCCAGAGTGGCTGCACCAACTTGCATTCCCACCAACAGTGTAGGAGGGTTCCCCTTTCCCCACGTCCTTGCCAACACCTGTCAAAGAAATAGACTCTTAACTTAACAAACTGGTGGTTACCAGAGGGGAGGTAGGTGAGGGGGAGGAGGGAAATAGGTGATGGGGTTGAAAAAGTACACTCATCACTGAGAAAAAAAATAATTTTTTTTTACAAAAGCCCACATTCTCTTTGGATAGAGACTGAGAACAATTGCATATGACTTAGGCATATTTTAGTTACAACCAGATTTTATCACTAATGTGTTTGGGGTATTTTAACCTTTGTTCAGCCAACACAGGTTTCTGTTACCATTTAGAATTTTAGGTATGTGAATCAGACCCTGGAGTAGTTCCTCTGTGGGAGGCGGGGAGTGTCCAATTATACTGTCCTTTCCTTCTCTTCTGCCTTTTTGTTTCTCCCAGCCCATAGTGATTTCCCCTCTCACTGTGGCTTTCCTTACACTAGTCCAGTTAATATTCACTGTGTCTGCCCAATTCCAGAAGGGTCCAAAGAGGATCCCCATTGCTGACAGAACAGGGTTTTCATTATAACTTTAATTGTGTTTTTAATGTATCGTTAGGCCTGACTATTTCCATCTTCTACAGAGTTAGTTATTTGGTGCTTGCTGAGTATAAGGGAGTGAGTGAGAGAGGGAGAGAGAGTGGGTGTGTGTACACATTACAGGTCCACTGGTGAAACCTGAATGGAGTATAGTGACTCCATTTCTTTTAGCCAGCTGTCTCTTCTATACCGTATGGCGTTTTCGTTTTTTCCAGAATGAAGTGAGGATCGTGCTGAACGTGGGGAAGTCAAGCCTCTCTTTGTTTCGTGTTATTCTGAAGTACGTTAACCCTGGAACTGAAGCTGTATCTGGTCGTGTGACAATTTATCCATCCCGGGCTGAGGCAGGTAGGCACATTTTCAAGCCTCTTTTGGATAAGGAAATGATTAATTAGTGAATCATTTTCTCCAGTTTTCACAAAGTTACCTCCTAAGAAGAGTTGAAGTCTGATCCATAGTCTGATGAGGGTGGTGTCCTGGGTGCCCTGTCCTTTGCTACCTTTTCAATTTCTAAACATTCTGCTTATTCAGATTTTACTGTTAAATTTATCATTAACTATCTTTTCAAAAAATTGATGTAGGGGAGCCTGGGTGGCTCAGTTGGTTAAGCAACTGCCTTCAGCTCAGGTCATGATCCCAGAGTCCTGGGATCAAGCCCCACATTGGGCTCTCTGCTTGGCCAGAAGCCTGCTTCTCCCTCTCTCACTCCCCCTGCTTGTGTTCCCTCTCTAGCTGTGTTTCTCTCTGTCAAATAAATAAAATCTTAAAAAAATAAAAATTAAAAAATTGATACGACCACCTGTGTGTCTTGGCTGAACCCCAGGAGTTATGATGTCACCACAGGCTAAAGCTGATTTATCACTTACGCATGATAGAGTGGGTGTCACGGCTGGGGTAGTATTGGAGGGAGCTTGGCCCACTGCCCTAAAATTTCCCATTGTTTTAGGTACCCCCAAATTGGCCAAGGAGAAATGGGTGAGGAGAGGATATTTTAAGGTGAATGCTGTAAAGCACGAACCCTGAGAGAGCTCCAGAGAGGAACACCCAAACCCCACTGAGGGAGAGGGATTCCTGAGCTCAGAGGAGAAGCCTGTCAGAGGGCAGCTCTTGTCAGACCTGAGGCATGGAAATCTGTTCTGCAAGAATTAGAGCTTCTATCATTCCTGGCAACTGATTCCAGGAAGCGCTAGGAATCCCACATGGACTCAAAATGGTGTCCGTAGAAATCCAATTTAAGATGGAAATACGAGCATCTTTGTTCAGTGTCCATGGCCAAGTCATCGGGGGCAGTGACGATGCTCCTGAGTTGGGTCAGCCAGGTCGTGAGGCAGGACAATGAATAACATCATTGCTTTATCATGTACAAAGTACTTCAGCTCTAATTTACTGATTTAGCTGATGAGGGTTGAAGAAGAAATAGAACTGAGAGATTAAGTAGTTTAGTTAATTGTCTAAGTGCACAGCTGGTCTTTGTTGGAATCTTCTGACCCCAAACTCTTTCTCATAGACACCACTGCCTCCTAGATGACAATTTTGTCAGCAGTTTGGTGTTAACTCAAACACATAGAGGACATTGTGGTTGGTTTTCCCGTCTCCTGGGACACTTTTCCTAAGGCCCCACATCTGAATCAGGGGCCTTGGTAACCCCTGATTCCTCCCAAATATGACTGTTCACTCTGTGCTGAATTCTCCTGTTTTCTGGCCCATAATCCCTCACCTTTCTTGTCCAATCACTGGGGAGCAGGGGCCATGCTGGCTGTGTGTACTGTCTCCTGCCCCGAACCTAGATGGATGGAGTGTTTCAGAGAAAATACAAGGGTTTGGAGCATATGTTTCTTCTGAAGAGAAAGGCTCAGGTGGGCTCAGCTTACATACAGTGGTTTGGTGTGTTTCTGAACCTTCTAAAGGAGGTCTTCTAAGTGTTTCATGCAGAAGAACACCTTTGTATCCTAAAACAAACAGAAAACCAGAACTTTTTCTTATTGCAGAATGAACACATGTTCTTCGACAGAAAATAAAAGAATAAAATAATTTAATATCAAATGTAATGAAGGGAACACTTACTATGGGTAATGAACTTCTCTACGCTGCTTACATGTATTAATATACTTAATCAGTTAACAAATGTAAAAAGTACTCCCAATCCCAGGACACATAATCACTGCTAGCACCAATAACTTTCTAGTCTGTTTCATACATATGCGATACAAGCCTACAATTAAAAAAAAATCAATAAATCTGATCGGTAAGGTAATGAGTAACCACCTTAAACTTTTTTAGATGTAAATTGATTGTTTAAAACTGAGTGTCCAAAATCCTAACAGTGACTGCTAGACAAGTGCCTTAGGCAGTTCTTTTTATTTCTGATAGGTGCCACTCAAAGCAAAGAAGTCATCTTCCCGCCCAGTAAGGAGCCAGCCTTTGTCACCGTCCCTGGAAATGGTTTGGCAGAACAATTTCCAATTGCACCAGGGACATGGATTGCTTGTATCAAATCAGAGGGAGTCCTCCTGGTAAGAGACCTCCTTGCGTGGAGAATTCTGTGGGATTCTTCTCCCACTTAGCGTGTCCCCACCCACACTGACCGACAGTGATCATAGATACCAAAATCACAGGAAACTATGGTGATATTTGGTGATATTTGCTCTCAAATAACATAGAAGCCAACTTAAAATATCTTTTATTTATTTTAAGTATTTATTTGTGAGAGAGAGAGAGAGAGAGAGAGAGAGAGAGAGTGAGAAAGAGCATGAGGAGTGGGAGAAGGAGAAGCAGGCTCCCCGCCAAGTAGGAAGCCCAGGGCAGGGCTCAGTCCCAGCACCCTGGGATCATGACCTGAGCCGAAAGCAGATGCTTAACCGACTGAGCCACCCAGGCGCCCCTAAAATATCTTTTTTATTCTTTAGTTCAGCTTCTCTGAGACAAAAAAACAAACCAACTGTAACTCATAATGACTCAAAGTCATCAGAATAAATGCAAAATCTGAATGTACATGTGTCCCCACCCTTCAATAGCTTCTTTGGGATTTTTTGTTATGAATCAGAAGAACATCTGAGACAATCAGCCTCTCTGGGAATTGTGTGGAATGAATCAGAAGAAGCTACAAGCAGAGCAGATTCTAATATCAGTGAAGTTGGTGTGGCGGAAAGAAGGGAAAAGCTGTCCTTCTCTGACACCCCTTGCCTTCTCCTACCTCAGACATGGGTGGTAGTCTCACCACGCAGATGGCCTTAGACGAAGAACCCAACACAAGGGCAAAGCTCTGTTCTTGCACGCTAACAGAACAGCCAGAGAAGCCACGGGAAATAAAAGGATAAAAATTGCTGTCTGAGATATTGATATCTTATAAAAAAAGTCCTCTGAAAATAAAATCTTCGGCAAAAGCTTGGTTTCAGCCAGTCAGAGTGGAAAAGAGTAAGCTTTTCCTTCTGGCACTGTCCTTTTGATTTGCTACATTAGCAGATCTTAGGCAAGTTCTTTAACTCCAAGCTGGCCTCAGTTGCCTCTTCCCTGTAATTGGGACATTGTTTATCTAGAGAGGTCCTTTCCAAATCTGGGATCTTAAGAGAGTAATGTGACAGTTGATGCTATTGATTCAGTCCCTAATTTCCTTGCATCTTCTTGGTAGAAAGCTTTGTTGCTTTATAAAAGTTTTAGAATTTTTCATGGACTGTAGAAATGAGGACAAGGAAAATCCCATTGGTGCCAATAATGGGTACAAAGTTGGATTCATGGAAAGAAGGTCATTATGTTACTCCACAGGCCTGGAAGCTACTTGATGACATGTAGTCAGTGCCACTGTATAGCGACTCATATATATGCTTCCATGTTATAATCCCGTTTTCTCCAGAGATATTTTATTGAACACCTGCTACCAGCCTTTATTATTCTAAGTTCTATGGGACCATAAAACAATGAGGAACTATGATCCCACCTAAGGGAACTCAGTGAGAGAACAATAGCCACTGTTAAGTTAAAGCTCACTGGGGTAGTGAGACCCCCCGGGGTAGACCACGGAGCCCCCTGGGCCATCATCTGCTACTTTTCCTCTCCATGCATGTCTCTTCTTCCCCATTATGGACAAATAAGAGCTCTGATGAGAGAAAAAGCCTTATGGTCAGTATATGAGTCTCTTCACAGTTGTGGCAGACATCCCCCCTCCCTCCCTCTGCACGCGGGCGGTGGTGCCAGCATTCCTCTGAAGCTGTCAGACCATCAGCGTCTCAGAAACCTGGAGGTCTGCTCTTTCCTAAAGAGCTGTTTAGCTGAATTTACGCCGTGGGCTTCATTTGGCGCGCTCCGTGGAACACATTCTTCCTCTCATCTCCTAGGACAGGCAGTCAGCCAGTTTCAGCCTGTGATTCACCAGGATCACAAAACCTTACTTTTTATACCATGCAAGGCAAGCGAGCGTTGCTTTGGTGTGGGAATAAAAAGCCGAAATACCCACTCCACAATTCAGCGTTCCAGTGTGTGGTGGTGAAAGCAACCAGTGTTTCAAAGGACCACTTTATCAGTTGAGGGTTTATTATCTTTGTTTATTTTTGAATTTATACACAATCCAGAAGAGGGGGTAAAATTCCCCCCTGAGTTGTGAATACAAACACGTTCACTCTGAGACGCTTATCTCCCATGCTTGGAACACCTGTGACAAGTTGCTTTGGGTGTTTTGAGGAGTCAGGGAGCAGAACAAAGTGGCTTCCAGGGAGAGTTTAACTTAGTGAACTTCACCTGGTCATCGTTAACCTCATCAACCTAGTCAAACCACACTTGGTTGTTTTATTAATCAAAAAAGGCCACCATCATCTGAATAATCGTCTCCTTGGTCTTTATTTCCTAGGACTACCTGGTGCTGCTTCCCCGAGACTACTATGCGGCCTCCTCCCTGCAACTGCCAGTCACCCAGCCATGTGCTGACTCAGGAGCTCCCCAAGAGAAGTTAGTAGGGGCAGCAGGGTGGCATCGGGGTCTTCTGAATTAGGGACCTTTGGTGCAAGGATTTGAGTGAGGCCTCAGCTTCACAACTGCAACGAGTTGCGTTGGGTAATTAATTAATTGTGGTCTTTCTCGGAGGCCATCAGCTGTCTTATATACAAGACCACAGAGCACGTTGCACCCTGTAGTTGGCAGTTAGAGTGATGCCCACCCTCGAGCACGTGGAACTAGGGATGCTTGACCAAGTCATACTCTCAAGGTCATGCATCTGTTGAGAGGAAGGGCTTAAATGGAATCTGGGTTTATGGACCTTTCCTTTTTTTATTTTTCACAGAGATGACAATTTATCACCCAATTCCTACAGTAGGCATGTGGCAGGAGTTTGTTGAAGGAACAATGAGTGAATGGAATGGAAAGAGTCCTTTGGGGATGCACTTTGATGTTGTGTTTTGTTCTCAGTTGTAACTGTTGTATTTTGTTGTTGTTGTTGAAGTTGCTTGCTTTACCAGCATTTGCCAGTGACCCGATTCCCCTGTGCCCTGGCTTGTGAGGCCAGACACTTCCTGCTTGATGGGGAGCCAAGACCCTTGGCAGTGAGGCAGCCCACCCCCGCACACCCAGTCATGGCGGACCTCAGTGGGAGAGAGGTGGGGCAGCCTTTTATTTACTCTCAACGCTATTCCTACCTTCCCCGTCTGTGTCTGCTGAAAACCCTAGGCCACAGTTGCTTCTCAAATTTAGGGGAAGCTGGAAGAATTTCTCAGAGGTGTTAATAGGTATACTGAGTTCTACGCCCCACGGAGCATAGTAAGATTTGTCTTTGAGCACTTTCTAGACAGGGCAGAGAATGTGGGCAATCACAGAATCCTCTCCTTTTTATTCCCTAGACATATAAGGGTGTGTCTTGCTCTACCTGACTAGGGGAAGATCTTTCTAAATAGCCTCCAGGAACTACACAGCTTACCCTAAAAGGATGCAAAGCTCACTGAGTGTTCAGCCCCTCAGGCTAAGCGATTTGTAAGGCCTGATTTCTTTGAGCTCAGAATCTGGAACTGCGGCATCCCAAGGCCCCTCCCTCGTTTCTTAGAGGATAGGTTACTACAGGTTTGGGCATTACTTTTCTTCTCTCAGTTTGTAAGCCTCAAAACAATTTAAGATTCTACTGATTTAAGATTTGGGTTAGAAGTCCTGTGTAGCAACACTAAGAACACACAGTGCAACACCTCAAAATAAAGACACTGAAAACAAAACAAAACTTCCTGTACGGGTATTTCCATTCCTGAATTTTTACAACATTCTCTGTTTTGTACCTTTTGAGGCCAACATTTATGCTTAAATGGGTAGACTGGTAACATATATGGTATTAATTTTCACTGAATATTTAGGCGTGTACCTTTTTGTAAACTATATTGTTAACATTTTCAGGGTAGCTATTACAGGACTTTAAGGATATTTCATAAATCTTCATTTCATTTTGAGTTTTTGTTTTGCAATATATATATGTACATATATATATATATATTTGCATTTACTTGTTGTAACAAGTAAAGTAATATAGATATGCATAAAGGAAAACTAATGATCTGATTTCCACTCCATTCTAACTATCTGCTGTATCCCTCTCAACCTATGCAGTACACACACACGCTCACACACAGACACACACATAGACATACATAAATGTGCACACACGCATACAGTGTGTGTGTCCCCCAGACAGTAGGGAAGTGCTATGGAGGTGGGCCATACTCCAGGAAATGATGGTAATGACTCATCAGGAAGTGTCCTTGCCTCTGATTCAGCCCAGAGCCACAGCACTGAGGTGTTGGGCAGGGCCATATTTGCATGATGCATAAAACTGAGCCCTGGGCTGTCTAGTTTGATTTAACAGTCTGTTTTACCATTTCATCTAAATGCTTACAGACTTGTGCTGTCTAATATAGCAATGACTAACCTATGTGCCTATATAAATTTAAATTAATGAAAGTTAAGTAGAGCTAAATATCCAGTTCTCAATTGCACTAGCCATATTTCAAGTGCTCAGTAATCACAGGTGTCTAGTGGCCACCTTATTGGAAAACACAGATTATAGGATATTTTTGCTATCACAGAAAGGTCTGTTGGACAGTGCTGTATTAGATCATTGTGCTGAAATTCAAAGACTAATGGCTTTAGAAGAAGTCTTAGAAATCATTTGATTTCCATTCCTGTGAAGGAATCCTTTCTAAGTTATCCTTATTAAACATTCATTTAGCCTCTGTTGAATACTTAAATCGATGGAGGAATTACTTCTTCTAGAGATAGGCTAACTTTTGATCAACATTAGCCACCGGGAGCAATGGAGGGTAATCCCTCCTCTGTAAACCATGTGTAGGGTGATGGTTAAGATGGTTCTGGAGTGAAACTGCCTGGATCTCTGTAGACCTGAATTTATTAGTATACAAAATGGGGATAAGAATAGTAGCTACCTTATGGGTACTATTAAATAATTCATGAGGGGTTCTTGTGATCAAGTGATCACTGAGTAACCATTAACCGTACTGCTATTATGTGTTCTAGTCAGCACTGTGGACTGAAAGAGCAACCCACTGAGTCGAGCTTATATGAACAGTTTTTCCTTTTCTAGGACACAGGGAGTTCTGGCAGGATTCCAAGGGCAGGAACTGAGTGCATTCAGATCTCCCAGAAATCTTCAAGGGTCAGAGCTACCTGGTTCTCACAGAAGTCTTCCCTTCTCTCCATGTGTTTTCCTGTTTACCTCTCTTTCCACAAAATGGTCTTCTTTGTTTACTCATAGGTCTTTGTTTCACACACATGCCATGAAGTCTGCTCTTGTCCCATTTCTTTGTTAACTCCTAGTTCTGGCACTTACTGACACCTGAGTCTCCGTTCTTTATTCTTTCTGAGAAAGAGAATCTGGAAAGCTCATCTTTTAAAGTCAGATCACACTATTGGACACCAAGCAAGCTTCTGTCTCTACTTGTAAACAAATTCATAGCTATATATATATTTCAATTTGAACATCTTTGTTTTACAATGTGATTTTAATCCATTTATATTTATTGTGATTTCAGACATATTTGGATTTACTTTTATCATCTTATTTATTTTATTATCTTTTAAAATCTAATTGAGTTAACATATACTATATTATTAGTTTCAGAAATAGGATTTAGTGATTCATCAGTTGCATGCAACATCCAGTGCTCATTCCATCAAGTGCCCTCCTCGATGCCCATCACCAACTATCCCATCCCCACTAACTCCCCTCCAGCAACTCTCAGTTTGTTTCCTGTAGTTAAGAGTCTCTTATATTTTGCTTCCCTCTCTGTTTTAATCTTATTTTATTTTTCCTTTCCTCCTCCTGTGTTCATCTATTTTGTTTCCTAAATTCCACATATGAGTGAAATCATATGGCATTTGTCTTTCTCTGACTGTTTTGCTTAATATAATATCCTCTAGTTCCTTCCATCATACACACACACACACACACACACACACACACACACACACACACATCTTCCTTACCCATTCATCTGTGGATGGATATCTGGGCTCTTTCCATATTTAGGTTATTGTGGACATTACTGTTTTAAACACTGGGGCACACATGCCCCCTTCAAATCACTATGTATATATCCTGTGGATAAATACCTAGTAGTGCATTTGCCAGTAATAGCTGAGTATCTCTATTTTTAACTTTTTGAGGAAACTCCTTACTGTTTTCCAGGTGGATGTACCTGTTTGCAAGCTTTTAATTTACCTTCTTAAAAATAATTTTCCTACTTCTAATTTTTTTGTTTTGTTTGTTGGGGTTTTTTAAAGATTTTATTTGTTTATTTGACAGAAACACAGTGAGAAGGGAACACAAGCAGGGGGAGTGAGGGAGGGAGAAGCAGGCTTCATGCGGAGCAGGGAGCCCGATGCGGGGCTCGATCCCAGTTCTTTGGGATCATAACCTGAGCCAAAGGCAGTCACTTAACCAATTGAGCCACCCAGGCGCCCCTGTTTGTTGGTTTTTAAGTAAGCTCTAGGCTCAGCATGGGGCTTGAACTCATGACCCTGAGATCAAGAGTAACATGCTATATACACTAAGCCAGACAAGCACGCTCTACTTCTATTTGATTGAGACAGTTTTCTCTATCTTTCTGCTTGTTTGATATAAGCTTGGTACAGATTGTTTTCTAATATTTTAGTGGTTACCCTTAATATGTGAAAATGTGTTCTTAGGTATATATTTTCCAACAAAGTCTAAAGTTATCAGTAATTCTGATCTCTCCTTTTACACAACACAGACTTTAGAACGCTTATTTATCCATTGTGAACCAATCTATAACTTACTGTTGTTGTCTAGAAATTTTATTTTTACCCTTTCCCCTACTTTCAGATAGATTGTAAGTTTCATCTTAATTCAAATACACCACATGCCATCCCTCCCTCTCTTCTCCTTTCCTTTCTTCCTTTTTCTCTTCTCCATTTCTTCTTGGGGATATCTCTCCTGGAATCTTTCATCTCTCTTTTCAGCCTGGAATATAGTCTCTGAGACTGAGGCACAGCCATTTCCTGAAAATTTTCATCACCACCATCACCATCCATCACCCACCATCCTAGATACTCTCTTTTTTAATCCTCATTGTATTGAATCTTCTTTTTTATGGCTATAGGAACTTCCTTTTTTCTCCCCCTTCCTCATTTTGGTAGATTGTATCCTCCAGAGGCTTCCTGTGAAGGCCACATAGGAGCTACTTTTTTGTTGTTGTTGTTGAGAACTTACATATCTGAAATCATCTTTATTCTACTCTCAATCTTGATTTTTTTTACTTTGGTTAGATACAGGATTTTAGATTAGAAATAATTTCTTCCCAGAATTTGATAATGTTTCCTCATTGACTTCTATCTTCAAGTCCTATTCTTGAGAAGTTACATTGTGGTTCCCAGTGCTTTGACTGCAATCTGGTTTTCCTTTCTTAAAGCTTTTGAGGTCATTTTTTAAATTATTTCTTATGTTCTGATATTTCACAGCGATTTGCCTTGACATAGCAAATGTTTCAGCCAGTGTGCTGGGCTCTCAGCCTTTCAGCCTGGAAACTTCTATCCATTATTCTCGGGAAACTTTCTTGAGTTATTTCTTTGCTAATCTATTTCTTTATCTTTAATCAACATACAATCTCTTGATCTTGCTTTATGCTTTGGGAGATTTCTTCAATCTTTTCTTCCCACCCTCACCCCTGCTCTGCACACTCACAGACACTTAGGTGCAGACACTTAGAGCAGAGAAAGCTCTAATTAGTTAGCATTCACCTGCTTTCCAGCTTCCAAAATTTTGTTGATTTCTTTGGTCTGTTGGGTTTTTATTTCTCTTTCCTATTCTCTTTCTCTTTGTGGGTTTATGATTTAAAAAAACCTGACTCTAAGTTTTGTGGAGCTCTGAGAGGAAAGATCAGTACATAAAAGTGCTTAATCCATTATGTTTAACCAGATATCCTAGGATGTACTTTTATTTATGACATTCTAAAGTTTCATTATGGTATGTTTAGGTGTAGATTTATTTTTATTTATCTATTTAGTCCTCAGGTACACTTTCAGAATGAAGATTCATGTCTTTCATCCTGGGAAATTCTCATATGTTATCACTTCATGTATAATTTTGCTGCCATTCCTTACATTTTTCTCTTCTAGAAATCAGACCAGATGAGTCTTTGAGCCTCATAATCTAGCTCCAAACTGCTCTTTCATATTTTTATATCTCTTTGACTCTTTGTGCTGCTTGGTGGGTAAATTACTCAAGACTTCCTTAGAATACATGAATTTTTCACTATCTCCAGTCTAGATTTTATCTAGCCTATTGATTCAGTTTAATTTACACTGTAAATCTCAAAGGTTTCTAACTGGTTCTTACTCATATTTACTTTTCCTTGGTTTATTTCCACCAATTTAGTTTAATAACTTTGGTTACTTTTTAAAGAGATTCCTCTTTCATTTATATTTTTGAGTATCTTAGTGCCCTTGGAGGCAGGTATGTTTCAGAATTAAGAATTTTTTAAGATTCTGTGCACACACACAGGCATATACACACACCATCTCCACGAGGGTCCTGGCTAACACCCTATAACCAACATGTTAGTATTTCTCCAGTGAAAAGCATGAATAAGCACTCCAAGAGAAATACATGAAGACTGTATACATGGACTTAGTCCAAGTCAGATTTTTCCACCAAGTGATGTTTGGTTAGATGTGATTAAGTTTTGCCACCAAACAAAATCCAAGAAAAATGTCCTTTTCTAAGTTTGAAGATTTCAGATTAGGGACCTGTATATTCATTTTAAAGTCTTTATCAGACTGTCCCATAAAATTCATTTCATCTGAAGTAAACTCATCTTCTGATTGATGATATTGTTGCCTGTTTCTTACATTAGATTTCTTTATGTGTTTTGGAGGCTTGTTTGTAGACTTATTGGCTTATTTTGAAGGGAAAGTTTTTATCATCTCCCTTTATACCTGTCTCAGCTTCATAGTTCTGCAGTGTCTTACCAATCCTCTGGACCAGGCATTACAATGTGCTACTTCTATTGCTGTGATGCTAGTGTTAGTACAGATTCAGATGTTGAGTCAGTGGGTGGCTTAAATCAGTTCTTGGTCATTTGATATTGGTCTTTGATATTTGATCCCCCAATTCTATAGCTTCTTACAATGCTGAAATCTAAGTGGCAGATTGTCAGCAACTTTTTCAGCTTTTCATGGTTTGAGGGAACTCTTATTTTGTCTTCAGAAAAATGAGCCTGGATCTAACCACTGTCTCATATGAGGCATCTTGCATCTTCTTTATTCTGCCTGAACTGAACTGCTGACCAAAACAGCATGGTCCCAGACCCAGAGGACAACAGGCTTCTGACTTCAGCCCCAGTTCATTTTGAGTTTTTCTTTTACTTATATTCCATCACTTTCAATCTCAAACATATCTTTTTGTTTTCCTTTTAAAACATTTTATCCATAGTTGCTGTCTCTTGGAGCAGTAGGAGTGCAGAAAATGTGAATTCACTCTGCTGTCTGAACTGGAAGTCACTTCACCTTTTAAAGATGCTAAATTCTATCCTCTTTTATTAATTTTTTTATACTTTGTGTTTATTTATTTCTGTGAATTACCACCAGTTCTATCCTCTTTTATTAAAACCCTCCTCCTTTCCCTTCCCACAGTCTCTCAGCCATAATGCTTCCCTCCTTTACAATGAAACTTCTTTAAAGAATTAGACAATTGTACACTGTTTCTAATTTTTTCACTTCCATTCACACTCAACCCATACCAATCTGGCTTCCTTCTTTTTCTCCTTCTTCCTTCCATCTTTTCTTTCTTTTCCAGGGTTTTCAATTATGTTCTTGTCACTAAATCCAGCATATATTTTTCATTCCTCAATTATTAATCTATTTAACTTCTCAGCAGCTTTTAATACTTGTTAAATACCCTTTACATCTTAAAATACTCTTGTACCTTGTTTTCCATAACTTAAGAATGGTCTGGATCTCTTCCTACCTCTCTGGCTCCTTCCTCAGAATATCATTACAGGCTCAACCTCTGTCTAGCCATTGAATATTAGAATTTGTTCAGGCTCAGGCTTAGTCTTTGTCTTTTTACTTTATATTCTCTCCCTAAGCAGCCTCCTCTGTGCCTGTTGTGTTATATGCCAGCTCTACGCAGATAACTGTCTAATTGGTATGTCTAGTCATTCTTGTCCTTTTAGATGCAGAACAGCGTAGCCAACTTCCTTCCTGACACTACCTCTTAGGTGTCTCAGAGGGATCTCATATTACATTTTAGTGTCCCTACCTAAGTAAATGGTACCACCATCCATCTAATTGTATAAATCAGAATCCTTAGGGTCATCCATGACTTCCTCTGTTCCCTCCCTCACCAAAGACAACCCCATCTCTGAGTCCTCATCCCAAACTTCTTAAATGTCTCTACTTCTCTCTGTATACCTTTCTGCACAGTGTATGATATCTTTCATAAGGATCTCCGCAGTAACCTCCTGATTAGCTCATTCACCCTGGCTCTTGCCTGTGGCATATCCCAATTTTGACTCCATATGATTGTCAGCATACTCATTTTGATAGAAATATTGAATCATCACTGACCCTCTCACCCCGTCCTCATCCATATAGACCTGGAAAATTTCAATAACATCTTATTGCTTTTAGAATAGAGACAAAAGATTTTAATGGTCTTTAAGACTACCCCTCTTTCCTCCTAGTTTTATCATAGCTCTTCTTGCTCTCCATTCCTGGACACTGTGGCCTGCCCTCAGTCTCTTGGACTTGTATATCTACTACCCTATCACACCATATGTGACAGGGTAGCCTCCTGCTGTAGGATGTTCCCTCTGCCTGAATGCTCCTCCCTCCCTCGGTGGCCTGGTTATTTGTTCCTCATCCTCTAGCACTCAGCTAAGTTGTTGTTTCTTCAGTAAGTCTCCCCCCTCCCTAGTCTTCCTGATCAGCTCAGGCAGCCCCCTGAGTACCTAGTCAGAACATTTGTCATACATATAATTTCACACTGTGTTGGTCTAATTATCTAAGAATTTGAAGTCTCTCTGAGGATAGAGACCAGGTCTATCTTGTTTCCCATCATAAGCCCATCAGGGGAGCTGGCATAGAGTAGGTGTTTAATAAGTATAGGTTGACAAAATCATTTTGAAGACTCATTTTGACATTGAATATGTTAATCATCCCTCTTAGCTTTGTGTAAGCATCAGATTTTATATGCCCACCTTTTGTGTCTTTATCTTGAAACACTCATAAAACCAGGTAAGGGTGGTTCTATGCCATAAAACCAGAAGGATTCTTACAGCTTGTCACTCGTTCTGTTAAAGTTCTCTTTTACTACAACAAATAACTGATAACAAACAGTAAACAGTAAAATTTCTATTTGCCATCATTTGTCTTTTATCTGAGTTTCTCAAAACCTACTTTTACCAACAGATGTATTCAAAAGTCTTCTTACAAATCTTTCAAAAAATCAATCTATAGGACTTAGAGTGGAAAGAACAATAGAAATTTATAATAGAGTACTATGATAAAACTGGCAGCCAGTAATAACTTCTGGGAGAAAAGTGAATATATCACTGGCCTGTGTGTGCTTTATGGCAGGTGAAGACAGAGAAACTCTTGTCTGGAGATGCCCGGGGGAGAAATGCTGGTAATAACCTCTGAACACAGACCCATATTTCACTCTGTAACAGAGTGGAAAAGTGGTGTGAATAATCCACTTTTGTTTCCCCCTGAGGGAAGTCTTTCTATTATATAAGTGATAGAAAAATCACTGTGGAAAATATTAGTTGTGTGGCTCAGGGCTGTGCAGAGAGAACAGTAAATGTGAATTTCCTGAAGGCAAAGGCTAGGAGGCTTTTTTTTTTTTAAGATTTTACTTATTTATTCAACAGAGAGAAACACAGCTAGAGAGGGAACATAAGCAGGGGGAGTGAGAGAGGGAGAAGCAGGCTTCCTGCTGAGCAGGGAGCCCTATGCGGGGCTCGATCCCAGGACTCTGGGATTATGACCTGAACCAAAGGCAGATGCTTAACAACTGAGCCACCCAGGCACCTCAAGGGGTAGGCTGATTTTAATTAAGTGTGGTACAGCTTGGCCGGGCCTGAGCTTATATAGAATGTAGTTCTAATATTGGCTCAGACATTCAATATGCAACTAGAATTTGACTCAACATTCTACTTCTAGGAATATTATAGAAATACTAGCCTAAGAATACAAACGTACACACACACACACACACACACACACACACACACACACACACACACGCATCACCTAGCTTTATATGTTGTAGGGAAAATTAGAGACAACCTAGGTGTCCATCAGTTGGGGATTAGTTAAATAAATCATTTTATGCTCATACTATATGGAATGGTAGGAAGCCATTAGGAAAATGAAGTTTATCTGCATGTACCTGCTATAAACAGAGAAAATATTGAGTCAAAAAAGCAAGTCATGGCAAAAGGCAATAATCACAATTATAGACATCAGTGTTCATGCAGTATTTGTGACATGCCAAATAACATTTCTAAGAATTCTTCCCATATCACTTACTTATTCCCTATAATAATTTTAAGAGGTGGATACTATTGTTATCGTCATTTGCCCACTGGAGAAGACTGAGGCATATAGACATTAAGTCACTTGCTCAAAGTCACACAGCTGGAGGCAGTATGAGTCCAGACTCCAAGCTCTTAACTAGGCATGGGCATTTTTTTTCTTTTTCTTTTTTTTGTAAAATGCCAGATAGTAAATATTTCTGGTTTTGAGAGTCATATGGACTCTTTCAGAGCTACTCAGCTCTGCCACAACGGTACAAAAGCATCCATGATTGCCTACTTTGAGCAGTTTTTCTTTAAAAAAAAAAAAAAGTACATCTGTGTGCATTTTCAGACACGGACAATGGTTTGGGAGTATGAAAAGCAAACTATTATTAGTTACTGTCCCAGGAGTGGGGTGTGTGTATCACTTCTCATTATCTACATCCCCCAGAGTTTAAGTTCATTTTTTAAAATTGAAGAACAGCAAAAGAGCCTCAAGGCTCATACTTCTATTCCTTTTATCATCCTTTGGAGATTCCTTTTTACCTCAAGTTTTAGAGTGTCTTTTGCCTTGAGAAACAAGGCAAATATATGGGTGAAAGGAGTAAAAGTCCCTACAAGTAGGGTTGCCAGAGTTAGAAAATAAAGATAAAATACAGGATGCCCCAATAAATTTAAATTGCAGGTAAACAATAGCTATGTGTATCGTTTATCTGCATTTCAAATTTAATGGCACATCCTGTATTTTATCTGGCATTCCTACCTAGAGGACCACGTTCCTTACTATGATAACATATAGAACTATTTCCAGGTGTCTGCTCAGCCCTGGTTTCACTGTTTCCTATGCAAACGTATCCAGTACATTTCACATCCATGTGCTCGGGCTCTCTGACAGGTGGAGCTGTACCTGCGGCTACGGATCCCACAGGTCGGCAAGTACGTGGTAGTGGTCCAGTACTCCACGGACGTAGACCAGTTGTCTGTGGTTGATGTGCACATGGAGAGTCCTGGGTCTGTCCTGGTAGGCCAGGTGAACATCTACAGCTGCAAGTACAGGTAACCAGTCCTGTCCTGAGGGATTCCTTTGTGCCAGAACAATCAGGAGGTCAGCCTTGGGACTTTTGGTTTTTATCTGGATTGGGAAGTTGTTTCCTTTTTGAGACCCGTCTTGAAAATAACCAGAGACTATGCTCTCGGGTATCATCCCGTGTAGTATTGGGAAGCTTCTCTGTGGACAACTTTACAATATTGCATTTTCTTAAAAAGCTGTGTTTTCCACTTACCATTGTGGCTCAGATTCCCATGAAACAACCACAACCCTGGCTGGTGCAGGGAACTCAGTGCTCTTGCCTCAAATGCTGGGAAGAGTGCATGGGTGCATGGGAAAGGAGAAGAGACTCTATGTCACAACTACCTTCACAACACACCCTTCAAAAACTAGAAATAATTAATGTTTGATGATCATCAGATGAAAAATGATTAACCAAAGATTTAAAAAGTCACCTTGATTCAGTCACTCTCTTCCAAGAACTTTGACAAACATTTATTAAGAATTGTTTTCTTTGCATACTATTTCAAGATCTGTAATTGTCCAGAATATGCTTTAATTAAAGAGTCTGTGCAAGGGGTGCTTTCGACATGAAATTAATTGCATAGTAAATGGCAGTGGGAGTCAGTCTCTTCAGACAGCAAGTGGAGAACTCCAGTGAACTCACCCAGTTCTTGGCCACAGCCTTACACATCTTGTTTCCATGACTTGCTTATGGCTTTTTGTCAAACTCCAAATGATCTGACGTGGTTGGACATTTTTCCCTGCTTTGCAAATAAAAGAACTCGTGAAAAGAGTTACTTTTAGCAGCTTAGAATGGAAACTTTTATGAGACTTAATGAAATGGTTATTGAATTAACATCATGCTCTCAGTAACCCTTAAAAGGAAACTGTGAGGGCTTCTTTTAAGAATCTTTTAAAAAATCTAACCCTTCTCTCTGGGATGATGATAAGGAAAAAATATATATATAATTGCATTTGGATTTTTAATGGGGCAAAAAATTTCCCAGAATGTTATGTCATTACCTGAAAATGTTAGTTTCACCTGTGGATGACGTCAGCAACCACAGGAATGTACACTTGCAGGCAGGCGGTCACCTCACCACCCAATCCTAGAGATTGTTGGCTACAGGGCTGGGCTAGGGCTTCTTCAGACCCTGTCTGCCCTCTGGTTCAGCCCTCTTACTCCTTGCATCTTCCAGATTATGTCACTTGATCCCACTCCACCGGATACAAGGTGGTGATGGCTAAGGGCCCAGGAGAAAACCCTCTAATGTCCCTGATGGCTCTCTGACCCATCTTAGAAGAGGCTGAGAACATCTAGACCAAGCTGAGGAGTGGTTTCAAAGCTAAAGATAGCAAGGGCACACTCCCAGGATTCCATAGACCATGAATTTGTTTTCATGAACTCTGTCTAAATGGCATTTGGGGCAGACAACTATGCGGTATTCTGTAGATCACTTTGGCTCTGGACATGACAGCACCAAGTTCTTCTTCACCAGGGACATTAGAATTCCAAGACAGAGTTGTATTGGACTAGGACTCCCTTTTACTGTATTTAACTATTTCCGGGAATGTCCCATGATATGGTTTCACTTGTCTAAAATATTTCCTCCCTCTCTACTTTGGCGGTCATGTGGACAAGTGAAAATGAACAGGCTATAAGTACTGTGGTCCCCAAATATGGTACAATTGGAAAATATCTGACCCATAAAAGCCTATTTCAAATGACAGACCCTTTCAACATTGGAGCTTTTCCTGCTGAGGATTGAATCTTTCCCAGCATTTCTCGAGTGAGTTCTAATGGAGTTATTTTTTAAAATATCACAACAGAAGAGTGGTGGTGCTAATTAAAATACCACTTTCAAAACAGTGTTGTGATAAATCTGATTGCCCTTCTGTGAGAGAAGTTCACTCATGATTAATTCAATCCAGTTATTATCATTAGTCTATTTTTAGTAAGAATTTTAAAAGGATATGGATAAAATTAAATCTAAGCGAATCACTTAATATGTTTAATTCCCAGGATTATGCTTGAACCAAAAGGAATGCGTTTTAATTTCACACAGACACATACACACACGTGCTCAAAAGGGAAAAGAAAACAGCTGTTCTTTGAGTTTCTAACTGTGGCTCTTTATAGCCTATCTCATTTTAATCCTTACCAAATAGTCATTGTGTAAATTATTTCAAATATTTCCCAGAAATGGTCATTTCTTTTAGTTTGTCTCCACACTAGTTTCCAAATTATATTTACAGACAGAAAAATTGCTACAGAATATGAAGTCAGAAACATTCCTCCAAAAATACTTCTTTAATGGGTTTTACCATTAGAGTGTATTCTTTGGTTTCAAACTGTGAACTTTTAAATATTCCTGAATTCCATATTTCACCTGATGGGGTAGAAGGAAGGAGTGTAGCTGGTGCAAGAGGAAGGAAGCATGGGAGGAGCAGACTGAGCTTCTAGTGGCAAACTCTGGTTACTCACGACTGGAGAAAGGCCAGCCCCAATGCTGACATGGTATGGGATATCGCCAGTCGTGAGGCCTATAGGCAACTTTAGTCACCCACAGTACTAAGAATATTGATAAATTTTCAAGAAGGTTGTATCTTGGAGATCAGACATTATTGACCCTGGGGCTTTCTCTCCCAATGACTAGACCAAATACTGCCTAAAGCTGGGTGGAAAAAGTGAGCAAGGCCTTTTAGCCCTGAGATGTGCCACAGCTGGAAGGTTCTTCTTATATTAATTGTGGACTGCATCTCTCTAAACCTCATCGGGCCAAAAACTCACTGTCAGTGACCTAGTTATAAACAGAAACAAGAAGAGCAATCAGCTACCTCGTAGGAAGGCACGAAGTCAGGGAGACCAGAGGAGTCAGATTAAGAACACTCTTTCCTTTCACAGTGTCCTCTGCCGGAGTGTCGTGACTGATGGCAGGAGTCGCCTCGCTGTGTATGAACTGTTAACAGATGCGGGCGTTCGGCTCAAAGCGCGCAGGGCCCGATTCCTTCTGGTACGCTTCTGTTTTGCCCTTTGAATTTTAGAAGCATTTTCGTGATGTCTCTATATTTTAAAACTTAAAAAATCTTGGCTAGGTTTGTATTCCATCTATAAAATGAACCTGTGAAGAATTGCCAGTTTAATGATGTATTTTGTTGCCATCTAGAACTGTCTTGTCTCTTCATCTGAGTCTTTTTTTATAGCACCCAGTAAAGTTTGCTCATCAGATTTGAACACATTTCACAAAACTCTATTTCATTAATTTTTATTCATTGTTACTATTATAAATGAAATCTCCTTTGTAATTATAGTTCCTAGTTTATTTTTATGCTGGTGTATAGAAATATTATTAGTTACTGTTTATTTTCTTGCCCATTTTACTACTTTATTATGTCTATTAGTTTCTGGGCAAATTCCTTCAGAATTTTCAAGGTTGCAACCATCTGCTATTTCCTTTCCAAATTATTGTTACTTTATCACAAAAAGCATATTATTCAGTTAATTAGATATATATGATTAGGAGTTAAAAATACCAAGCGTGGCAGGTTAAATACCTTCATGAGCCTCCCTTTTAATAGCACAATTTAAATACTGAGCATTATGGTAAACACAGGAAGTTGCACTGGGCTAGGAAAAGGTGCCCAGATTTATAATAAATGTCTAAGAGAGCAGAGGATTGTCTAAGTGTGAAGCAGCTTCCTATCACTGCTCATATCAAGCAAGTAGCACACTCTGGGAAATGCTGGGCCAGCTTGTTTGAATGTGTTTTAAATATTTGTGCTTTAAATATTAAAAACTTTGAGCCTTCTCTCCAGAATTATTTGGAATTGAGTTTTTCAAAATTATTACATAAATCATATAATAGTTTAAGTCTTTCTTTTTTAAGAATTGTGACTATCTTTTTAAACATAACAATCTGAGCAAATCTAACCTCTTCATCTCCAGAATTATTACAGGGCTGAGTCTTCATCTTTCAAGCCTAAGTTTGCCCTTATGGGATCAGTCTAATGTCATCGGATGTCTAACTAGAATATAAGCTCCATGAGGGCAGGGGTATGAGCCATCCTGGTCTTGTAGGCTCCCTGAGTCTCAGTGCCTGGCCTGTATTAGGTGGTCCATTGAAAGTTTTGTTGTTACTGAATAGGTCTGTGATCAAGCTGGTAATACAGTTGGGATTAAAATAAAATGTATTGAGAAGTTAATAAATGACTTTCCCGTGTGACTTAGAAACTAGCTCTGGAGACACTTCCTTTAACGAAGTCCAAATGTGCCTGAGATTCAGGTCATCATCCATTAAGAAGGATTATTTGTAGCAGGAGCTACAGAAAACAGGCTCTGAACAACAGGCTCCCTAGCTGCCTGCCACACCCCTTCTCCCTCCCAAGGGGTCTGAAGAGCCAGCATCAGCCCAGGGTAGGAAAGAAAAACAGGTACCCAAAGTCACTGACAAAGAGTTGTTTTTGAACGTCATGATTTCATTCATTCATATGGGTATTCAAAGAACATTCAGGCAGTGATCCCGTGGAACAGGAAAAAGGGTTTGTTGCACATAACCATGTCATCGGGAGTGCCATTCTGCAGTTTTTTCTACCTTAAAATAACAATTATAATTTCTTAACAGCTTTTTTAAGAGTCAAACATTTGACCATTACCCTTGGCTTTGCCAATAAGCGTGATGTTACCTTTTTGCATTGTTACCAAATGCTGTTACCATTTGTTCAACAGCATCAAATTTGTATCATGCCCATTGAAGATTTCTCAACTGAGTATCTGAGACCTCAAGTCAAATGCATTGCCAGTTATGGGGGCTACGTTAATCAAAGGTAATGGGTTTCCTTCTTTTCTCCCTTGTTTGTGCTCTGAATGGAACTATATTACTTGTAAGGCTGTGACTTTATGCTTAACTTGGGATGGAATCATTGGCTAAGGAACTGGTTGATGATAGGTTATAAATGAAAAATCAGCTAAACCATTTACCTCAGCAGTCTTTCCGGGATTTCATAACATCAGGAAGCTGACACAGTAGCAACTGGGCAGAATGGTTAAGCTTTGGCCTCAAGGGCAGTTACTGAATGCTGTTCTGAGCCCTCGCAAAGACTCACTTTGTTTCAGTCCTTCAATCGCTGTGTCTGAGGCTTCTCATTAAAAAACCGTGAAAATAATGACCCATCTTACCACTATGTTATGAGGATTAGCTAACGAGTGATTATTGGGGTTTTGGGAGGGTTGTTTTGTTGTAGATTCAAAAATAATTTTTAGACACAGTCATGAAAGCTTAAGCATATGGTTAGGGCAATAGAAGCCACCAAGACAATGAAATCTGGCTGTGCCTAAAAGAAATGATGTGCATTTTTCTTTGTTTCTATGATTTTATGGTGACATTTATATTTAGAGGTGAATAATAATGTTTCATTGCACTGACCCTATTTAACATGAATTGTAGTTCTAGAAGGGCAAGTTTCTATAAGTTTCTGTCTGGTTACTATGTTTCAAAATTAAGATTTTCTTTTTGTTTGAGCTCATTGTACTGAGCAGATTTGCTGAAATACACTTGGCCAGTTGATTGCACTGAGTGTCTTTGTATAATGATCCTTCCACAGTCCTGTGGTCTCTTGAGACTAGATCTTTTTGATGTCACACAGTCTTATGCTCACAGTTGCTATCTTCACCGATGGATAGTTCTTCCATTTTTGGTTGTTTTTTACTATTTTTTTTTCAGTGCCTCTTGTGTCTCGCTGGTCCCTGAAACTCCTCCAACAGCACTAGTTTTGGATGTCCCAAGTGGTGAGTCTTCCCCTTTCCTGCCTCAGGATCCTTTGCCTTCTGCTGATGTTGTTACTGGAGTCATCTTGAAGGCGCCACAGGTGGGCTTCCCTCAAGTGTGTTGTTTCTAAATTACGGTTCTCAAAGCATGGCCCTTGCCAGAAGCATCCACATCACCTGACAACTTGTTAGAAAGGCATGTTTACAAGCCCACCCAGAACTACTGAATCAGAAACTCTGGAGGTGGGGCCCAGGAGTCCGTGTTTTAATAAAGCCTCCAAGGATTTGGGTGCTTCTGAGGTTTGAGGACCTTTACTCTCAACTGCAAAGCATCCCAGATGTGAGGTATCTGGCTAGCCCTGTCTAGGACCCACCCCATCCTCAAATTTTCTTTTCTTTCTGTATCTCTATTTACACAGTCATTTGGCAACTTTTCGTGGCCTATTTTGTGATATGTCATACTTTCATGGGCTACTGCTATGTAACATTGTTGAGATGATCACTTGTCTTCCCAATTTGGAATGTAAGCACTTATGAAAGCTGCTCTGGCTAGTAGATTTTTTTGCATCCCCAACTATATCAGCAAAATGCTTTGCAGGCAGAAAATTCTCAATAAACATTTATTGATTAATAGCATGAAGATGAAATATAGTAAAAGCCTATATTTTTTCACTATAAACTATGAAATTACAGGACTTATCATTTGCCCTGGTGATATTATATCCTTTTAACCCTGAGATGTCTTATGTCCATTTACACTGCATCAAGTTAGAAAATTAATAGCATCTGAGAGAGTAAATTTAATAAGAGTCTGTTTGGGAAAGTCCACCCAGAATCATAGGGGGAGAGGAATTGAAATCATGATAAGGGAGTTCTAGTCCTGATTTTGCTCTTAAATTAGAGCATGACCTTTCTCAAATTCCTTGCCTTCTTCAAGTCATGGTTCTCATGTAAAAGTTGAAGATAATCTTTTATTGCTATTGTTTTTCTTGTTTTGTTTTGTTTTGTTTTTTTTGAGGGTTTGAAAAGACATATCTCACAGAGTGAAGTTTTCTGGAGAGAGCAGGGCTCACACTCAAGTTTGAGAAAAAGTGGGGGCATGACTCTAGTTTCCACTGTGGTTGGGCAGGGGTGAAGGGAACGTGGAAGGTGAGGGCTCCCTTCCCATGGGCTAGAGTTAGTGTGGCTTGAACTTCCTGCCTGTGCCAAGGGATGTCACTTGGGCCTTCTTACTGGCTTGTGCAGGTGTGGGGCAAAAGATTAAGGATGAGCAATGGGGCTTGACACCTGTCAGTCAAACATCCAAAATGGAGTCTGACTCTTTCTTGCTCAGCTATTCCAAATAGTATGTGAATGCTGGGAGCATTCTCGCACAGCCTTTTGGTGAACATTATGCATTTCTGTTGGATATGTACCTAAGAGTGCAATTGCTCGGTGACTTTGTTTGACTTTGGTAAAAGCTGCCAGACAGTTTTCCAAAGAGATTGTACCAAATTACACTCCCCCCAGCATCATTTATGGCTGACCACACTGTTGGTTCATCCATTCTGAGTTGCAGGTCATTTGGTTTGCTTCTAGAATTTCTGATTACAAAGAGTGCCACTGTAAACATTCAAGTGAAAGTTTTATGTGACCATAGGTGTTCATTTCACTTGGGTAAATATCTAGATGGTTTTTGTTTTTAAACTCTAAATGTTCATAGCTCTGCAACATGAGAAGTTTTTCTTATCCTCTTTTTTTCTACCTAGAACCAAGTGACCCTGCGAGAACGGGTACCACGCCTAGGCCGATATGTCTTTGTCATCCATTTTTATCAGTCGGCGCACCCAACATTTCCCACACAGGTCTTTGTGGACGGAGGGCGTCTGTGGCCAGGTGAGTGTGTGGGAGCAGGTGCCATAGCTGCGCCCTGGGCTGGACCTTGCAGGGCCTTGCAGGACCCTGACAGGAGCTCCTCTCTCCCTCTGCCTCTAGGTGTCTTCCATGCCTCTTTTTGCCCCCATGTGCTTGGCTGCCGGGACCAAGTCATTGCTGAAGATCAAGTTGAGTTTGACATCTCCAAGCCAGAGGTGGCTGTGACTGTGAAGGTTCCAGAAGCAAAGTCCCTAGTATTGGTACGGTCTGCTTTTCCCTCAGCTTCCTCTTCATGTGCTTGCCTTGGTCAGCCATTCTGTGTGCCTGTTTGGCTCGTGACAATAATTCTTCCAAGGAATGGAAGTCTCATAGAAAAATGTTGAAATTTTATAGTTATCTTTTACCTAAATAACTAAATAAATAAAGCCAGTGACAATGAAGGTGAAAGGAAATTGGAATAATGAGTAAGTGAATAGGAAGAACAAACTCCCCGGTAGGAAGCTCTTGTGAACAAGGGTCTCACGCTGCATCAGCCCCTCCTCACTGCTCACCTGCTGGTCTCTTTCTGAAGCATTTAATCTTCCTTTGTTTTTGAAACTTCCTTTTTTGGGCTTCCATGGCTGCTTTCTCTCATTGTGGGCCTACTTTCTTTAGCGCTTCTTCAGTGATTCCTCTTTCTTTTTGCCCACATATGGTGGCGTTCCCTTGGGTGTGATGTTGAGCCCCCTTGCTCTTTCATTTCTCTTTTGATAGCATCATCTGGACCCATTGGTTCTGTTCTGTCTTGTGGGGGAAATGACACCACATTTCTGAACTCATCTCTGATATTTTTTGAGCTCCAGGCCCAATATGGGACCATCTAACATGTATCTGCCTAGCTGGGCACCTCATGAGACCCTCAGACTTAAGCCTGTTACCTGCATGACTTCAGGTATCCCCTACCCTGTTCACTACCATGGTTGATGGAATCATGGTCACTCAATGCCTGTAAAGCCTTCCAGGGAGCCAGAAAGTGTTGTCCAGGCCCTGCTGTGTGACCCTCTAGTTTCTTGTTCACACTTCCTTCTCTCGCTGAGGAGCCCATGTTCCCAGAGACAGGAGCCTGACTTTATGCATTTTGTGTCCCCTGTGCCTAGGATACTACCTGGCACACAGTGCTTGGCAAATGCTTACAGATTGAATAACATGCGAGCAGTGAGCTCTCTGTAAGCTATAAGTTGGTGACTAGTTGACAAAGACACTTGAAATTTTCTATAGCATTGGTTGGTTACTGGAATAGTCTGAGTGAACAGGCACAGAGAGCTGAGCAGTACTTTTAGACTAAGGCTGCAGTTATTCATAACAGAGTACCTGACATGATACAAGCTTCAGGGCAAGCCATGGTATGATTTTCCCCCATTGTTCCTTCCATTTGGTTTGTTCACCTTTAAAAATACAAACTATGACCTTTGATGATCCAGAGTCATCCCAGGCGTAGGTCACATGGGGCCCTGGCCCTACTAACAGGCCCATGATTACCCCTTAGATGTCCTGAGCACTTGAAGTTGCTGCTTCTCTGAGCAGGTGCAGTGAGGCATCTGCCCCAGCACATGCCATTTCTAACAGAGGAACGTGGCTTGAGCCTTTAACACTGACTAAGAGTAGTTCTTGGGATTCTTTTTTCATAAGTTCTGTTTCATGTGGTCTGGGGCTTCACAGTAGAGAACTCAGCTCGTGGTGAAGAGAAAATATAATAAATAGCCATAGGTGTGCCCTGCTGTTGGAAATCCAAAGCCATGCTGACAGGTCTCCTTTAGGTCCGTGTTCTAGTGGTGCCTGCGGAGGATTACGACTACCAAATACTTCACAAAAAAACAGTGGACAAGTCATTTGAGTTTATCACCAATTGTGGAGGAAACAGTTTTTATATTGAGTAAGTATCATTTTGTGGAGCTTCCTCAGGCTTTCCCATATTTGTGCTCAAAGCGAGATCCAAGGTGGGGCTGCCCCTCAGGTCTGTCTTCTTCCTCCTGCGGCCCATGGGAGTGGCAACGCATCCTGGGTCCAGGGGGGATATGCTTTTCCTCTGCATACACCATCCTGCACCAGACTGTATGTTGCCTGTTTGGGCAAGTTTACTGTCTTCAACTTTGATCCCGCCAGATGTTCTCCCTCAAGCTGGGATTCATGGGCTGCCTAGGAGTTTCTTGGCCTCTTTTCTTCATCCTGTTGTCCAACTCAGGTTCCTAAACGATCCAAAGTGGGGTGCCCTCCACTGGGAAGCACATCAACCTGGATTCTCCCTCTCCTTTGCCATCTCATTGAGTGGGCAGTATCACAGAGTAGACCTCCTTGTCCCCTCTCCTTGGATCCTTGAATGCCAAGAGCTTAGGACAACCCTGAGTATGGGCTCCTGCTCTTCTCTTCTGCGGGCCCACCCTCTCCCTTTGTGGGTTTCCTGAGGGACCAGGAGCTCCAGGGGCTCCTGGTGGGCAGAAGTCTCTTTTATAGAAAATATTAAGAGTAAAGGCTCTGAAGTTCAGCAGCTACAGGTTTGAATGTCTGCTTGGCCACTCTGTAGTGCTGTGGCCTTGGACGTGTCACTTCTAGAAGCCTCAGTTGCCTTATCTATGAGATGAGGCTTAGGCTTAACTGGTTGGGCGGTTGTGAGGTTAAGCGAGATGTAGGGAAAACTTCTAACACACAACATTCAATAAAAGTAGACACTTTGCCACCTCCTCCTCCCATTATTATTGTTATTGGTGCATACACCTCTAGTTATAATTTTTTGTAACTGCTTTATTGAGAAATAATTCACATACTATAGAATTCTTCCTATAGGTGAATTTTCACCCTTTTATTTCAGCCACCACTGGTTCCCACCCATCAGTCCTGGGATGTGTTCTGGAGTGAATGGGTGGAAGGAAGGCTGGCTGTCACTGGCTGTGAATCCAGGGGTAGAGTAGTCCCTCCCCCAGAATACCACTTGATGGAACAAGTGGGAAGGAGAAGGTTGGGACACTTTTACTGTGGGGCATGCCTCCCAGAATAATGCCATGACCTGTTTTTGTCTTTACAGCCCCCAGACAGCCTCTGGATTCTGTAAGAACTCTGCCAGGTCCCTGGTGGCCCTTTACCACAAGGGAGCACTGCCTTGTGAGTGCCACCCCACTGGGGCCGTTGGCCGTCACTGCAGCCCAGAGGGTGGGCAGTGCCCCTGCCGCCCCAGTGTCATTGGGCGGCAGTGTACCCGCTGTCGAATGGGCTTCTATGGATTCCCACGCTGCAAGCGTAAGTGCACGTCCAGGGCAGCCAAACTTGTCTCTGGGCCCAGGTGGGTGCCTCTTATTTAGGGCGGGCCTCCTTGAGTTTCACTCTGCCGGAGACTCACCTAGGCATCTTGTGAAGATGCAGATTCTGATTCAGGAGACCTAGGCAAGGACCTGAGAGTCTGCATTTCTTTTAACCATCAGATCATGCCCATACCAGGAGTCCATGGAGCACAGTCTGAGTAGGCAGATTCTAGAAGATAAACATTTGTGTTTCTTGTGCTATGTGCCCCATGGGCTTGACAAAACGGGTAGGTTTAAAGAACCTTAAGCATCAAACTATTGGACAGCTCCATCCCTCTTCCTCCTGGAAGCCCCTTCAATTTTTGCAGCCTAACCAAAACTCAATTGGAATAGGAGGAGAGCCAAGTTCACAGGAACATAGGGCTTTCTGAATGGGAAGCAGTGGACTTTTATGGAAGAACCATCCTGTGGCCTGAGACTTAGGGTCAGCACAGGCCATGAGGTGGCAGTGAGGAGTACCCACGCGGTGCAAACGGTCTTCAGCTGGAGACCAGCCTTTGCCTAAGGAGGATCCTGCTGCCACATTATGGCCTGACCTTGAGCTCCGTTGCACGAAGGTACCAGGGAGCCCCTTCAAGGAACCTGTAAGGAGAGGCCCCTCTGAAAGATGGGTGACGTCTCATTAGAATGGCGTGTGTAACTGCGGCTGGGTGAGGTTCTTCGAGTTCCTGTCTTGGTGCCAGTGGGTCCAACCATGCCTCAGTCAGCATTCACACACCGTGGGTGCCGTGAACATCTGGAATAGCTGGTCCAGGCCCTGAGAAATATGCCTTTCAGATCAGCTGCACTCAGTAATGCCATCATGAAGAAAAAGCAAGATGTTTCTCCCGGGCCCCTTGGAAGCTTCTGGAAATGCTGGCAGTAGGTGAAGTCCTGCTGGAGGCCAGCCTCTCTCCCTTATACTGTGTCTCTTTATTCCCCGACCAGCATGCAACTGTGGCCCACGCGTCTGTGAAGAGATGACAGGGAGGTGCCTCTGCCCTCCCCGCACGGTCAGGCCCCAGTGTGAGGTGTGTGACACGCACTCCTTCAGCTTCCACCCCCTGGCTGGCTGCGAAGGCTGCAACTGTTCCAGGACGGGCACAGTTGGGGCGGTCATCCCGGGCTGCGACAGGGACCATGGGCAGTGCAGGTGAGCCTGGGGGAATTAACCTGTTAGATCCTGTTATGGGAAGGGAAGGTGTCCTCTGCGCACAGCAGTCACCATTCCATCCCTGTCTTGCAGGCCCAAGGATGGCACTGTGCTCACCTCAGGGTGGAAGGGCTGTGGTGTGTGGAGTAACCGGGCCCCTCAGGCTCAGGGTAGCGGCCCGGCACCTGAGGTCAGAGACCGCAGTGCCCAGGCACTGCAGCCTTGTTCTCGGGGTGTCCCGTATGTGCGCATAATTAAGTTTTCCTTTCTTCTGCTGTGTCACATAATTAAGTTTTCCTTTCTTCTGCTGTGTCACATAGTTAAGTTTTCCTTCTGCTGTGGTGAGCACTTGTCCGTTGCTATTTTGATTTGGTCTCCAAGTCTTCATTCTAGGGCAAGCTGGCATTTCTGTTGAGGACCGTGTGTGACACAATGTCTGAGGGCCTCAGGCCTGTTGCTCTCAGACAAGTGAGCTCGAAGGGGTGCGGGGGCCTCCACACTGGGCCTTGGTTGGGGGTGGGCAGGTAAGGGGGGGAAGGTACACGCTGGAGAGCCTGACATGAGAGTGAGGGACTGACTGAGAGGCCCAGAGCACGACTGGTAAGGGACAGTGACGGACGTCGGCTCCCACAGACGCTGCGTTGCTGAGAGCTTTGGCTCTGTGGGTTGAGCTCCCCGGGGGGGCTGGAGGCCAGAGGCACATGATTGCAGGTGATGAGCCTGATCTCAGCAGGGCTGGGGAATGGCTCCGGGGGATGCAGAATGGATCCAGTCTTCTAGAAGAGCTTGGAAAGAGTCAAGGAGGGGGTTATGTGGGGGAAGGGGGGACAGAGCCAGAGCGCTTCCACATCAGGGCTGGCACGGCGGTGTGCGGGAGCGCGTGTAAGGCTCACCGCCCACCCTACACTCCCCCCCCATGGGCAGTAGATGTTTCGGGGCCTGTGCGGGTGGGCTGGGTGTGGCAGCCGGTTGGGGGAGGCCGTTGCTGCTGGTGGCAGGCGTCCGTGACCCCAGCTCAAGGATGGCTGCCTTCATTTCCTGTGGCTGCCGTAACGGATTACCACAAACAGGATGACTTCAAGTAAGAGAAATTTAGTTTCTCCTAGCTCTAAAGGCTACGAGCCTGAAATCAAAGTGTTGACAGTGCCGAGCCCTTTCTCAAGCTTCTGGGAGAAAATGTGTTCCATGCTTTTCTCTTACCTTCTTGTGTTGCCAGCGATCCTTGGAGTTGTTTGGCTTGTGGGCACATCTCTCCAGTCTCTGCTCCACGGTCACGCGGTCGCTCCTGCGGTGTCTCTGCCGTGATGGGGCATTCTCCGCTCAGCATCTGTCTCTTCTTATAAGGACACCAGTAGTATTGGATTAGGGCCCACCTTACTCAGCATGACCTCATCGTCACTTGATTATATCTGCAAACACCCCCTTTCCAAATAAGATCACCTTCTCAGATACTGGAGATTAAAACTTGAGCATATCTTTCTGGGGACCAAATTCAACTCTCTATAACGGCAACATTCACTTTTCCGAAGGAAGGACCCATCCCCACACCTTTAATTGTTGCCTGGGGGCCCTACAGCCCCTTTGTGCTGCAGGAAAGGAAGCTGAGTGACAACTTGTATCATGAAACATTCCAGGTCTTTAAAACCACAGCTGTGAGTCCGCCCGGAGTCAGCCCCATTGCTCTCCCTAGCCAAGCTGTGAGCTGACACTGAAGGCGATTTGCACAAATTATTTTGAGGTGGTATCCAGAGTGGTTTCATCACCATTAGTTAACATATATTAGGTTCTGTTCCATCCAGTGCTTAAGCTGTCCTCTGGACAGAAATCAGGCTCTTAGTTCATTACCGAAGATGCTACTCTGGGTCTGGAATGCCCCCATGGGTCCATGGAAACGTCTAGCTTATTTCCAGTTAGTAACTGATAGAGGAAGACAGTGGCACCTGAGCCGAGAGCACAGGCCTGCAGGAGTGCGTAAGCACAGAGCTGCACCAGGCCCAAGAGATGTCTGTAGGCTTCTGGCCACAGAGGGTAGAGGAGCTCAGGAAGCTAAGAGACCCTGTCTGGGCCGATCTTGCTGCAATGAGCTTTATAGAAGGAAGAGAGAAAGCCAAGATGTGTGTGACCCTGTGGCTTCATGACTGACCTAGATTTGCCTTCCCGGGGAAAATTGTCTCCAGTCCCCCTCTTTGAACCCTTCGTCCAAAACAGTAGCTAAGCAAACATCAGAATCTTGTAGATTTGGTCGATCACACTGCCATGCTGCCTCATTTCAGCTGAGCTATTTGGTATTCCTCTCGACATCTCCTCTCCTGACCTCTTCATTTCACAGAGCTGTCTTATTTTCCTTCTGTTCTTTCATCGATGGGTATCACTTTCTGTGTGGAGGCTAATGCTTTTCATTTTGTTCTTTTCTGTCTGTACCAGAGCCTTCCTCCCTCAAATAGCTAATGTGTACTATTATTTTCCATCACTCCCTTACCACTGACCTCTCCATTTTCATGTTCCCAGAGGTACCAATCTCTCTTTCTGGAAAATCAAAACTCTCTTAGAGACAGCACATTGATAGCCAGTCATAAACATTTGACACCAGAGCTCCAGAGTATTTGTAAATAAAATCTGTGGCTCTCAATGGAAACATCTACAAGGAAAGGGGGGATGGAATATTTCTCTCCAGGAAGCCAAGAGGACAACACCAACAAGGTCTGCCATCTTCGGTTTGAAAAGGTGGTCTGGGGAAAGGTTTTTTTATTACGTTATTTTATTTTTTCAGTGTTCCAAGATTGATTGCTTAAAGGTGGTCACGGGAGAGTTAGAACAGTAGCCAGTTTGTTGCTGTGGAAACACATCAGCAGTACCTCTGTCTAAAACACATGCAAACGGGGGGGGGGGGGGGCGCCGGGGTGGCTCAGTCAGTTAAGCATCTGCCTTTGGCTCAGGCCATGATCTCAGGTTCTGGGATCAAGCCCGGCATCAGACTCCCTGCTCATCAGGGAGTCCGCTTCTCCCTCTCTTTCTGCCCCTCCCTCCCCTGCTGCTGCATGCTCTCTCTCTCCCTCTGTCTCAAATAAATAAATAAAATCTTAAAAAAAAAAAAAAAAGAATAGGTTCCATTTGAACAGCAGAATAAGCAATGCATAACCTGAAGGATGAAAAACTCTAGGCGGAGCAGGAGTGGAAGATCAACAAGCGTACGCGGAATGATTCTGAGGGTCGGGGATTCCTGGCAGAGGCTGGAGCCCAGGATTCCACAGTGGCTTCAATCGCATCTGCATAAAGGAACTTAAATCCCTAAATACTGGAAACATTACAGTACTCCCATATATAATTAAAATAAAAACAAAGCCACTAAAGAAGTGCAAGGCAGACCAACAGAGTGCTGTTTTTCCATAATGACTACTTTGGTTTTTCTTTTGAAAGCAGAACATTTAAGTGAAGAGCTCGGAGCTGGGATGGAAGTTTGGGACTAGTTTAGAGTAATGAGAACCCCAAGGAGTAGGCATAGACACATAGGAGGGAAGAGCAGGTGTGGGTTCCGCGGGGGAACCTTCATTTAACTGTGGGAGGCATAGGAACCGAGGAGGCGGAGACACAGTTTTCAAGCAGGGGATAGAGAGAAATTCTCTGTCTGAGAAATAATGGGAGACTTTTAAGAGGGAGTAACTGGTCAACAGAATAAATTGCTGCAAACACAAGCTCACACACGGTTTCTGAATGCTGCTGCCACAGGGAAAAAAAATCAAGAATGCATTAAAAATTGTAAAAATGTATTGAGGCACCATCTCTGATAGATACATAGATTTACTATAGTATCTTAGGTAGAAATTGTAAGAACAGTAGCCAGTCTGTTGCTGTGGAAACACGTCAGCAGTACCTCTGTTGAAAACACACCCAAACAGAGGGCGCCTGGCTGGCTCAGTGTTAAACTTGTGTTTAACACAAGTTAAAATTTGTATTTAAAAAATTTTCACTAGATAATGACAATTTTTTTCATTTAAAAAAATTTAAATTCAATTAGCCAACATATAGTACATCATTAGTTTTTTGGGTAGTGTTCAATGATTCATTAGTTGCATATAACAATTGCAATTTAATTGACTGGAAAAGTCCTAACTCAGGAGCAAGATATGCTGCATAGTTTTGCCCAAACCCAAGGAAACAGCAACAGGAATGGAATCTCATGGGCCTGAATCATACCTAAACCAAAAGAGGAAATTGTTTATCTTGGCATTACCAAAGAGACTGTAATAACGTGATGGGATGACTTATACCTCCATGATCAAAGTAGACTTGGCATAAAAGGGCCCTTAGCAGATAATGTCAGAAAAATTTTCAGTTTATTATGACTATAAATTACACAAATTGTTCATGGCTAATTCTGTTGATGCTGAAAAAACTTCTGATTACCCAAAAGGTTATTTCTTTAGAAACTACTAGAAGAAGGAATGTTCTTCCCCCACCCTCAAATGAAATTTCCTAATGAAAATGAATAACCCACAGCAAATATCATTCTCAATGGGGAAAAACTGAGGGCTTTTTCCCTAAGGTCAGGAACATGTCAGGCTGTCCACTATTGCCACTGCTATTCAACAAAGTACTAGAAGTTCTACCCTCAGCAATCAGGCAACAAAAAGAAATAAAAGGCATCCAAATTGGCAAAGAAGTCAAACTCTCACTCTTTGCAGATGATATAATACTTTAGGCGGAAAATCCAAAAGATTCCACTGCAAAACTCTTAGAACTCACACAGGAATTTGGTAGTGTCAGGATATAAAATCAATGCACAGAAATCAGTTGCATTTCTATACACCAACAGCAGACAGAAGAAAAATAAATTAAGGAGTCGATCCCATTTACAGTTGCACCCAAAACCATAAGAGACCTAGGAATAAACCTAACTAAAGAGGCAAAGAATCAGTACTCAGAAAACTATAAAGTACTCATAAAAGAAATTGAGCAAGACACAAAGAAATGGAAAAATGTTCCATGCTTGTGGATTGGGAGAACAAATATTATGAAAATGTCTATGCTACCTAAAGCAATCTACACATTTAATGCAATCCCTATCAAAATACCATCAATGTTTTTCAAAGAAATGAAACAAATAATCCTAAAATTTACGTGGAACCAGAAAAGACCCTAAATAGCCAGAGGAATGTTGAAAAAGAAAACCAAAGTTGGTGGCATCACAATTCCAGACTTCATGCGCTTTTACAAAACTGTAATCATCAAGACAGTATGGTACTGGCATAAAAACAGACACACAGCTTAATGGAACAGAATAGAGAGCCCAAAAATGGACCATCAAGTCTATGGTCAACTCATCTTCAACAAAGCAGGAAAGAAGGTCCAGTGGAAAAAAGACAGTCTTTTCAACAAATGGTGTTGGGAAAATGGGTCAGCCACATGAAGAGGAATGAAACTAGACCATTTCTTTACACCACACATAAAAATAGTCTCAAAATGGATGAAAGACTCAATGCAAGACAGGAATCCATCAAAATCTTTGAGGAGAACACAGGCAGCAGCCTCTTCGACCTCATCCATGACAAATTCTTCCTAAAAACATTGCCAAAGGCAAGGGAAGCATGGGGAAAAAATGAACTATTGGGACTTCAAGGTTAAAAGCTTTTGCACAGCAAAAGAAACAGTCAACAAAGCCAAAAGACAACCAACAGAATGGGAGAAGATATTTGCAAATGACAAATCAGATAAAGGGCTGGTATCCAAAATCTATAAAGAACTTATCAAACTCAACACCCAAAGAACAATTAATTCAATCAAGAAATGGACAGAAGACATGAACAGACCTTTCTCCAAATAAGACACCCAAATGGCCAACAGACATATGAAAAAGTGCTCAGCATCAGGGAAATACAAATCAAAACCACAGTGAGAACCACCTCGCACCAGTCAGAATGGCTAGAATTAACAAGTCAAGAAACAACAGATGTTGGCGAGGATGTGGGGAAAGAGGAACCCTCCTATACGGTTGGTGGGAATGCAAGATGATGTAGCCACTCTGGAAAACAGTATGGAGAGTCCTCAAAAAGTTGCAAATAGAGCTACCCTATGACTCAGCAATTGCACTACCAGGTATTTACCCTAAAGATACAAATGTAGTGATCCAAAGGGACACATGCACCTGAATGTTTATAGCAGCAATGTCCACAATAGCCAAACTATGGAAAGAACCTAGATGTCCATCAACAGATGAATGGATAAAGAAGATGTTAAATATATACAATGGAATACTATGCAGCCATCAAAAAGAATGAGATCCTGCCATTTGCAACGACATGGATGGAACTGGAGGGTATTATGCTAAGCGAAATAAGTCAATCAGAGAAAGACAATTATCATATGATCTCTCTGTTATGAAGAATTTGAGAGGCAGGGTGTGGGGTCATCGAGTGTAGGGAGGGAAAAAAAGAAACAAGTTGGGACTGGGGAGGGAGATAAACCATAAGAGACTCTTAATCTCAGGAAACAAACTGACTGTTGCTAGGGGTGGATGGGGAGGAATAGGGTTGCTGGATTATGTAAAAAATAAAAGAAGAAAAAAAGAAAATGAAGAATGTGTTTAGAGAAACCTAAAGTTCACAGGAAAGAAATGGATCAAAGAAACGTGGAATTTGCAATAAGAAGAGAAACACATCCTTTTTTAATGATAGGACAGACTCTCTTGCAGGTGTACTAGTGGTCACAGATCACAAAGCTTAAAAATTGGAATTTTCAAATTTTATTTCACTGTTTATAGGTGTTCAAGTTTATCATACTAAAAGAAAATGAAACTGTTACAGATATTGATCTATTTTAAAATAAGTTACAAAAATCATTGTAGCAATCCAATCTCTACTTAATTAAAACTGGTATAATTTTAGAGGCAATTGGGAATAAATTAGTTTGGAACCCTAAAACTGAGTCCTTGACTCACCTTTCTCATAAACTAGCTAGAAGACTGCGAGCAAATTACTCTGCCTTCCTGGGTCTCAGTTTCCTAAGCCATTAAACGTTTGATAAAATTATCTCTACCTTCCTACCTAAAGTTAAAATCCTGTTCTATTTACTCTTCAGTCTCTGATTGTAACATGCAAAATACTGCAAAATTTTATTGTACACATGCCAAAGAGTCCATTATTTTGTCCAGTGCTAGATTTAGGTCCTAAAGATGCTTATATTGATCAAGATTTTGTTTTTAATAGCAACACTAATTCAATCTGATAGAAAGCCAATGAAAAAGTACCTTTGCCTTGCTTTTAATAATGGAAGGTTATGTCATCAGATTCTGTGAACAAACAAAAGGACTAGAATATCCTCAGAAGATTTTGTCAATCATTGACAGATACAAGAAGCCAGGAATCACTGCTTCAAAAAACTGGCATGATGCTGACCACTTTCAGGCTATTTTGAGATCAACTAAAGGAGATGGTGCTCCACCTGGATCTTTCAGTAAAGCCACATGTACAAATGTGCCTTTTCAGAAGAGCAGTAGCAAAAGGAATGCCTTTGGGCAGGGGGAACTCTAGCTCCATGAATACTCACAGATTTACTAGACGTTTGTGTTAGGTGGAAAAATAAAATGCCCAACAAGATCATAGACTTGGCATTCTTGGGATGAATTGCTTCCAGCTATAGGCATAGTTTCATCAGCCCTACCACCTGGGAGAAGCAATAGTGTTGATGCACGTCATTGATTAATAGGAATGGGTACATTCCAGGCAGTGGGGGGGGGGGGGCACTGGGCCGTGATGGTGAGCAGAGTGGATGGGGTCCTGCCACAGGGATGGAGCTCAGAATTCTTACCTACATTTTGTCTGTCTTCCTTCATCTTCTGTCACACCAGTGTCTTTCTCCTTGTCTCTCTGATCACTCTGTGGCTATGTCCCTGGTTCATCCTCCCACAGGCATAGAGCATGTGCAGTGTGAGTTTGCACAAGGCTGCTCTGTCACAGCTGCTCACTGTCTGGGTGATCTGAGCCTGGTTCTTCTCTCTATGCCTTATTTCTTCATTAAAGTAGAGATGCTAGAGACATCTACCTCATAAAGTTCTTTAGAAAATTAACTATGCCATGCAAGAGACCTTAGGACTGCCTGACACACACTAGCACCCAGTAAGTCCTGTTATTACTATTGGCCAAGTACTTGGCAGTCTGCCTTCTTCCCCCCATACTTTGTCCCCCTGAAGCCCCGCCCATTCTCCTGGCTTCAACCACCCCCACTCCTGGATGATTCCAGATCCGGGGCACTGGTCCTGACCCTCGATGGCTAGCTTATCCCACCTTCATTGCAAATTAGTTCAGCCTAGTTTTTATTGGCTTTACTTAGGGGACCTTGGACAAGTCCCCTGAACTCATTAAACACCTGTTCCTTCACATGTATAATGAAGTATTAGATGAACTTGAAGGGCCCTTACAACTCCAAAATTCCTCTAACTCTGATTCCACAGTTGAAACCCATGTTTTTGTCTTGCCTTTGAAACCATTTCTGTTTGACTTTTTTTTTTTTTTAAATAATTCTACTTACTGGTGACAGTCTCTTCCCACTCCCCAAACCCTGAAATCCCAGTATCATCTAAGAATCCACTCCTTTTCCCTACAGTTGATCAAGTGTCAACTTCTTCTTCTTCTTTTTTTTTTAAAGGTTTTATTTATGTATTTGACAGAGAGAAACACAGCTAGAGAGGGAACACAAGCAGGGGGAGTGAGAGAGGGAGAAGCAGGCTTCCCACCGAGTAGGGAGCCCGATGCGGGGCTCGTTCTCAGGTCTCCGGGATCATGACCTGAGCCGAAGGCAGTTGCCTAACCAGCTGAGCCACCCAGGCACCCCAAGTGTCAACTTCTGGCCAGGTATATATTAACCCGTTTCTTTCCATAGCTCTCTGCTGCCACCTTGGTTAAGTTCTTTGACCCCCTCATCTTTGAATGATACTGGTGCTCTCATGATTGACCTTCTTTTTCCTGGTTTACTCATGCACTCATACTTCATTCACCTCCCCCCCCTTCTTTTTTGGCCCCTTACTTGAAAGTGAAATGCCAAGTACACAATTATCCTGGGATTTAAAAATCTGTTTTCCCCATAATTTGGGCACTAAAACATAGAACTATTACTTGAGGCAATGTTGATAAATGCATATAGGCTTATGATTTTATCTTCTTGATTTTTTTTCAGCTAAGATGAAACATTTTTCTCAGTTACTCTGATTTTTTATTTTTGCCTTAAATTCTATTTTGTTAGATACCAATATATTTTATTGCTCAAACTATATGTAGCACTGACTCTAGTTTCGGCACTGTGCCTCATGTATCAGAGGTCATGGTCTGACAGGAAGCTCTACTAACCACTAATGGCAATGTGTCTTGGCGGGTACCATATCATGTGTGGGTCTCCCCACTTCTGTCACTACTCTGCACAAGAACCTGTCTCAACTCCCTGATAGAATAAAGACCAGCTTTCATGGTCATATGGTCCCTACATACCCTAAACTTAAGCCTTTTTTGCAGCTTGGTTCTTTGACTTGGTTTTCTTACCTTCTCTAAACACTTTACATATGTTCAGTTCTCCAGGTATCAGTTGTCCTCCCCGCTCTACTGTTTCTCCCACATTCTGCATATCATTCAAGGATTTTGTATGAAAAGTACAAACTCCAAGAAGGCATGAAGTCTTCTGTGAGTCCACTGAGACATCCTCATCATCTCAGCGCCTCAAGCTAGACATCTCAGTTCTCACATGATTACCTCACTTTTGGCATTTCTGCGCCCTGTGTGCTCAGTGGAAATGTGCCAAGGTCAAGACTGACTTACTCTGTTGTGTCTCCTCCCCCCTGCATCCCCTACCGCAGGGATATGTGTATAGGATGGACTTGGTGATTACTGAATGAATCGATGAAGGCAGAAGGTAGCCTTTGGTTTCCAGATGACAACTGGAGTTAATGGGAGTTTGATATTAAGAGACCCACTGTACATAATAAGCAAAGTGTAGAGTTCCCTCTAACACCTGACTTTCTAGTTGTCTGTGCTGCATGGAGAGTGCCCACACATGCCCACATGTTATTACATAAGGCTTGGCCATGAGCCCATTGCCTTGGAGATGAATCCCCTTGACCCCCACCCCCGGTGCTACTGTTCTGCTCCTACAGGCAGCTTCTGCAGGAAACTCCTTGCCTTCTCAGGGAGGGGAGCTCCTTGGGCAGCAGAGTATCTCTCTGGAGAGTGTGTCAAGGCCAGGCTGACTTTAGGTGGTTTCTGAGAGATGTTCAACCAGGCTTTACAGAAGTTTCCTTTTTATTCCCTGTTGTCATGGCAGCACCAAAAAGTCCTTTGGTTGCTTGTTTTTGTCCAGGATTCATATACTCAGTGCTCAAGAATCCTGATGTTATGTTCTCTGTGTTTTGGTTAACCTTTCGTTGTCGGTCCCACCTGGGGTCCTCAGGGTCAGCTCATAGGTCCCCACTCTTCTTACTCTGCTCGGCTTTTTGCTTTTTCTCATCCACTCTTACACACTCAGCTGCTACTTGTTTGTGGAGTGAGGTCCAGAGCTTTACCTCATGTCACTGACATGGCCACATGTCCCCAGGCAATCTGTTGCCGCCACCACTGTCTCAAAGCCTTCTGAAATAAGGAGGCGAGGAATGATTTTGCTTTCATTTCTCCTTGTCTCAACAAGCAGCTTCCGCAGATGTCCTCCCTGCAAAAATGCTCCAGTTCCTTTCTTTTCCACTCAAGTGAAAATATAAAAAATGGGCTCCTGTCTAACCCTTGCCTTCAAGGCCCCGGTCCAGGTCATTTGCTCCAGGGGCCCCTCTCAGCCTTGTCCAGCCATGGCATTCCATATGTGAGGGGCTTCTTTAGCACCAGCGTTCAAATGAGGCACCTTTAAGCCAGAAGCCCTGTGTGTTTGCTAAAACAAATGGGGACTTTGGTTTGACTAACTGTCCCATTGGCAATTTGTGACAATACCACCGTCTCTGCAGTGTCCTTTCCTCCTGGCCGGGTGAGAGGAGTGAGTCTGTGCAGTCTAAGTCAGGCCATCTCCAAGCTCCTCTCCTCATCGAAGGTTCCTCTCTCTGACAATTGGTTAGGCAGGTCTCTCTGTACTCTCTTTGTTCCCATGTCTAGACCACCAGAGTCTTGCACTCCACTCTCGCTTCTCCCTCCAGAAATAGTCATCCGACAAAGCCTTTTTTTTTTTTTTTTTGCTGGACTGTTTGATTGCATTTAGTCTGAGATTCACAAGAAGAGAGCAGGTATAAATCAGAGCCAAGGAACCCTCTGCGAGTGAATGCAAATTTGTGTGTGTTGGAGAGAGAGGGGGAGAATGAATGATGAGAAAAGGAAAGGAAGGAAGAAAGGAAAGAAGGAAGGAAGGAAAAAGAAGAAAAGGAAAGAAAAACAAATCTGTGAGCAGCCCATGGTTTATCCATCTTCCCAAAAGAGTCTCTGACCCCCCACACTGGAGTGATCCTTTAAGCAGAATGTTGACTCTTCCCATCTACATCGCCATAGGTGTGATTTGGAAAACAATTGTTTCCTTATGAAAAAAAATTCTGCAGGGATGAGGTAGGGAGGAAGACAGGGGCAATGGGACTGAAACTGAAATGACGTCTGACCAGCTGGCAGGTCTTGCAGGTAAAACTGATTGTATCCTTTTAGGTGTGTAGAGTGGGAAAAAAGGAGTCCCCTTTGCTCCCCTTAGCCGATGCTATAATAAGAATAGTAATAGCAGATTTTTGTAGATGTGCAAGGCTTTTCCATATATCATTTTATTTAATTTTCACAATAATCCTACAAAGTCGATATCATGATCTCCATGTTTAGGGATAAGTAAACTCAGCTATAAAGAGGTTCATTTGCTCAAGGTTCTATATCTCGTAAGCAGCAAACATGGGAGTCAAAGGTAGGCTGCCTGGTCTTGAGTATGTGTTCTTAATCAAACACAAAATTCTGTCCTTGGTTATAAGCAGATATTTTGCCAAATATAAACTTAGTGGGAAATCAAGTTAGATTTCTCTTTTTTAGGATGGTCCCCTGGGTAAGATATTTTAACAGGTATTGGTAGCAAGTCAATGAGAAAATATTTTGTATCTGATTTTACTCCCAATGTTCCAATATAAAGCACATTTCCTAGTACTTTAGACCCACAAAGAAGAGATCAGTGTGTGGGTCCCATCAGATGTCAACCAGAGCTCCGAAATGGAGCTCTGGGAGGCTGGCACCCACTTCCTCTTCCTCTCCTCACCCCATGGGGTGGTGGGCTTCTCTGTTCTTCTGTCAGCTTCTGTGCTTTCCCCTCCACTCTTGTGGTTCAAACACTCAGACATGCGGATGGCTCCCTGCTCCCCACAGAGCCTTCCTCATAGCCCAGGCACAGCCTCCCCACCAGCCCTGCTCACTCCACTCTGGTGCTTAGGCTGGACGGCTGAGGATCTTCCATGCCTTCTGCTCTTCTCATCCAGAATATCCCAAGCCCCAGCAACCTCACCCCAAACTAGCGTGGAACCCATCCCTCCTCTCCATCCCCAGTGTGTTTGCCCTCGATCAGCCCCTTCTCCTGCCTGACTCAGCAGCCAGCTGTGGAGATGGTCATCTTGTCTTTATCCACACACACTCGTCCAGCCACACTCTTTCCTACTTAAAACTTTTCAAGATGGCAATTCCTTTCTGAGAACCTGCCATGTGCCAGGCACAACCTCGTCTCTCTCTGCAGTGGTCCTGGGAGGCAGCAGCTAACAATTTTCCTCTTTCACAGATGAGAATATGAGACCTTAGCAAGTTATTAAGATACTCTATCTGTTGTGTACCAGAGCCGATCAGTACTCCGGCCAGAGGCCCCTCAGTGCCCAGGGCTCAGCTCCCTCGCTCCATTGCTGCTGGACAGTGTCACAATGGCCAGCATCTCTGTCCCCATGAGCTGCCTCCTGCTTCCCTCCTCAGTTCATGGGTCAGCTTTCTCCACTCATCCATGTGCTTCCTGCACACACCAGGCGGTTTCCCTCTGTTTCTTCTGTCTGGAACACCCACCCCCATGACATTGTCCTTTTGGGCTCAGCTCAGGCATCACCTCCCCCAGGGAAGCAGGATCAGAGCTGCTCTGCTACAGTGCAGTGGCCTTCGGAACTGTGTGGGAAAGGTGATGAAAACTCTTGCCTCCTTTGCTTTGAATATAGGTGCAAACCCAGAGTCACAGGGCGGCAGTGCAACCAGTGTGCTTCTGGGTTTTACCGCTTCCCCGAGTGCCTTCCCTGCCATTGCAACAGGGATGGGACTGAGCCAGGAGTCTGTGACCCAGGGACTGGAGCTTGCCTCTGCAAGGTAAGACAGAACATGCAATGTCGGGAACATCAGCCACCAGTCAGTGAGGAAGTTCTTCATGTTGAGTCAACATATAAAAATATATGGGAAGTGGGACTGATCTGTAATCGATTTCCACAATGCATATAGCATTTAATAGTTATTAGCTCATTTGATTGAAATAGAAGGGAAGACCCCTCTTATAAATCACAAGACAGGAATGTACCCTTTCCAAAAAAAGTTGACAAAAACCTTCATCTACAATATTAAGAGGTTCATAGATTCCCCAGAAGCTTTATTCCCAGCTCATAGACCCCAGGTTAGTAATCTGCTCCAGGGCGTTCTGTCAGTGGTAAGAGTCCTTCTAAGTCCCAGCAGATGTTTTGAGGTGGTAGTAGGTGGGATGAACCAAGACACCCATATTGTGAATCCTCATGCTGGTATTTCTCTACCTTCAAGATGCCAAGGGGCATCTTGTGAGATCTAGAAAATTCTCTCTTTCCCTTGAGTATGGTAGAAGAGTTTAAACAACAATGATGCAACTTTTCATGTTTTGTTAGCATCCATGTTCTAACATCTTGTATTGGCATTTAATGTGTGGAAGAAGCTAACTGCAATCAGGGAAGCTTTAGAGGAAATGATCTCTCATTTCGTGTTTTATTTCAATAGGAGAATGTGGAGGGTACAGAATGTAATGTGTGTCGAGAAGGATCATTCTACTTGGACCCAGCAAATCCCAAGGGTTGTACCCGCTGCTTTTGCTTTGGAATAAGTAATCGTTGTCACAGTACACATAAAAGAAGAGCTAAGGTATGCAAGGGAGTTGAAGTTTGGTTTTTAGTTAGTACTTCCAAATGGGGAAGAAGAAGATTGTCCTGAGAATGATGGGCTGGTGGAGATTTTATGTCTTATTTTGTTAAAGTGTTAAGCTTCACCCTCGCCATTCCTCAGCTTGCGGTGTTCTTCCCACAGATGTTCTCATGCTCAGTGCCCCAGTTTGCCAGGTGGGCTCAAGTGTCTGGCCCAGAGGGGCCCTCCTCACCACTCCCTATGAAGGAGCTCGCCCTTCTTCGTGTACTCTGCAGCATTTCTCCTTCCCTGACATACTATACATTAGTTTTAAAATTTGTTTATTACGTATCTTCCTCCAACACTAGCGTGGAAGCTCCTGATATATTCCCAGTGCCTATAGCAGGGTCCAGGAGATAGCAGGTGCTCAGTGAACACTCATCAGCTAAATGGAGTTGGTTGTTCTTCTCCCTCGCTGCTTCTTACCTGCTTATTTTCTTTCTGTTTTACTTCCTATCTCAACTACTTTACATGAATATTTAAATTAAAATTTTAAATTATTTACACGAGTTTTTAAATTAACTCCACGAAACTAAAACTTTCGTTTCCTCCATTATTCCATGAACCAGCAGTCTTATACTTGCTTTCTTTGAGTATTTCTTACATCAACAGATATTCAAGGAAAGGTTATTTTATATATTTCATTCCCAGATGGAATGTAGGCTTGTAGTTGAGGAAAAAAATTAGTTTGTAAATCCATGGAAGTCTTTTATCCCCAGCATTGTTCCTAATTAATGTCTTATTAATTCCTTCCCCCCGACTCCGCCACCATCATTTAAATCTTGGCTTCCTTTATGATCAGGGAAATATTTAGTCATGAGGATTTATTTAGAGAAAAGTAATGATAGCAGGCCACTGTATTCCACCTCACATTTGCTCTCTAAGGGGCTCACCATTAAGATATGCCCATGGTCTTAGTTATTTTTCCCACACTTATTTATATATTATTCAGACATTTATTGAACACCTGCTAAATGTCAACAACCAGGATGTATGCTGGGATACAAAGATAAATCCCACATATATATGATCGCTGTCTGAGAACTCCTAGTTGTCTTGGGGCAGCAGGAGGCAGTGCTGGTGAGAGTTCTGTGCAGGCTCAGCAGGAGGCATATAAAGGAAGCCTCTGGAACAAGATGGCCATGCCACGGTTCTTTCTGTTCTACATAATTCAGCCATCACCAGAGAAGCTGCAGGCACACATTCCCATCCTTTGCTCTTGTGTTTCAGTTTGTGGATATGATGGGTTGGCGCCTGGAGACGGCGGACAGAGCAGACATCCCCGTCTCCTTCAACCCAGGCAGCAGCAGCGTGGTTGCAGACCTCCAGGAGCTGCCTTCCACAGTCCACAGTGCATCCTGGGTCGCACCTCTTTCCTACCTGGGAGACAAGGTAAGGACGTCCTATTGTTCTCCTGAGCCCTCGCCAGGCCTCCTTCATCACTGCATGGGCATCATTTCCTGTCTGGAAGGAAGCATCAGGAAGTTCAGGTTACTAAAACTGAAGAAATTAGATGAGCTACAAATGCGGAAAAGATGCTGCCCCCCTGGAGGGGCTGAATGTCTCTGACATGCGTTCACTCCCCAGCAAAGGAACTCACGCATCATGTTTTTCTCCGTTTTTACTTCACCATTTAAATATTATCTGTTGCAAATGGAGCATGTGTGCTTTTCAGTGGCAGTGCTAAGAATTCTTTGTTTTAAAGCAGAAGAAAGCCTCCTTGTCAGGATAACAAAAGCTGAAAAGTGACTCATGGGCTTATTAAATGAAGCACAGGATCCGGGGGCAGCATGACTGTTATTAGCAGGATCACAGGCAGTTAGCAAGATCCTCCTCGGAGAGCTTATAAACGAGTTGTTCTTCCTTTGCTGCACAAATTGCATAGCCTGGCCCCCTACACTCATTTTAGAGGATGGAAGTGTGGGCTTCCTGTAGAAACATCATCAGGTAACATATGTACTGGGTAGCAGAGGGTAGAATGTTCGAGAAGGTGTAGATTTTACAGGGTGCAGCTCAGGATGTACCATATTATTTTAGAATTACTAAATATGAAGACCTTGTCAGCGTGAGGTCTGTAATTCTGTCTTCTGGTTGAAGGGCTTTGGGTTTTGACCTTTGAGAGTGGGCAGTGTTTCTCCTCTCCTAGAACCCCTCTCCCCCCTCACTTAGTGGCCTTCTTCACACCTTCACATGGCAATCCCATGTATAGCTTAAAGCAACAGTCATCTTGCCCAGTTTCTACAGATCAGGAATTCAGGAGTGGGTGGCTCAAGGTGTCCCATGGGGTTGTGGGCAAGATGTTAGCCAGGACTGGAGTCACCAGAACTGGAGCGTCCACCTCCAAGCTCAGTCTTGTGGTTGTCTTGGGCCCGGTTCCTTACTGGCTGCTGAGTGGAGGTCTGAGGGCCTCAGTGCACAGGCCCCCAGGTGCTGCCTGAGACTCCTCCTGACAGGGCACTTGGCTTCCCCTAAAATAACCCACAGAAAGAGAGAGAGAGAGAGAAGAGAGGCACAGAGAAAGATATAGAGAAATAGAGAGAGAGAGACTCAAAATAGAAACCACAATCTTTTTATCACCTAATTTCAGAAATAGCATGCCCTCACTTCTGCCATATTTTATTCTTTAGAAGCCAGTTACTTAGTCCCGTCCAACCTCAAGGAGGAGATTTAAGCTCTACCTCTTGAAGACAAGAATATCAGAGAATTTGTGGACATATTTTAAAAACCACCTTAGCCTATCAGAAAGGCAATATTTGATCTCCATAGGATGATTTCAGATGTTACCCTAGAATACTTGCAGATTCTCAGATCATAAGTCTGCAACGTGGCCAGGTTGCAGATTCCAGGAGACTTCAATGAATTGCAGGCCCAGATATGCTGTTCCCTCTCCTCTGCTCCAGGTTATTTGTGTATTTCAAGAAGGGCATTCTGTCCTGACCCACTCTGAGGTGATATTGCCTCTTGCTTTTATCTCTCAATTACTCCTTTCTTGACTGGTTTTTACCTTAAGGGTGGGAATTATCTAGACCAGAGGTGAAGTAGTCATCCCCAAACTGTGACCTTATATCTCCACCGTGGTCGTGCTATATGGTGGTCTCGAAAAAGGGTCCCTATACCCGATGGAGCAGTCTGGCATGGCTTATGTATGATCTTGTAGGAAATACTCACCATCGGTTCTCAGGTGAGGTTTTTTTAAAAATTTATTTCTAAAGGTTCACTTTTGTAACTGATAGATATTAACCAATCTCTCAGTGAAATAAGAAACCAATGGCTTAGATTTCTTAGAGTAGCTATAGATTAAATGAACATTGGTTTAGTAGTCATCAAGAATAGAAAGATCTTCTTTCTATGTGACTACTATTTCTTTCATTTTTTAAAAAAAGATTTTATTTATTTATTTGAGCGAGGGAGAGAAAGAATGCACACAAGGAAGGGCAGAGGAAGAAGCAGACTCCCCGCTGAGCAGGGAGCCTGATGCAGGGCTCAATCCCAGGACCCCGAGATCATGACCTGAGCCAAAGGCAGACACTTAACTGACCGAGCCTCCCGGGTGCCTCACTGGTATTTTTCCTTTTTAGGAGAAGCATCTTCTTGTTTGTGCAACAATCATGTTCATGCTAAACATTTTAAATGATATAAAATGGTACAAATTAGAAAGTTAAAATACTATCTTCAATTCTTTGCTCCCAGGATGACCACTAACAGGTTGATGGTATCTTTCCAGATCTCACGTGCCTGTATGCTTTTTATGTGGGTTAATGTTGCCCTAGGCTCTTCTAATGCTTGTGCCCTTGATCCTCTCGTTACAATTTTAGGTTTCTTCATACGGTGGCTACCTTACCTACCAAATCAAGTCCTTTGGCCTGCCTGGTGACATGGTTCTTCTGGAAAAGATTCCGGATGTGCAGTTCACTGTAGGTATCAGAATAGGAAGTAGTAGTTGCCATTGGTTGCTGATCCAACTTTAGGGCATCTTGATAAATGGCCTATAAAACAGTTGGATTAAGTCATTTCCAATGTTTTGTAGAAATTGAAAGGGACGTTGAGAGCAGGTAAGTCCCTCCTCAGAATCCTGCTTCCCCTGCCCATCCAGCCCCTATGATTTCTCTGGTCTCCCCTCCCAAAGAACATAACGGTATCTCACGCTTGCTTCTCCTAAGTTATTGCTTCATGTTAAAGTCTTACTAATGTCTCTATCTTTCAATTTTGTCTCACCAATGTTTTTGAGACCTTCCTGCTGGCAAGGCCACATCGCTGGGCTCGTAAAGACAGGTGGTCCCTGTCCTTCTCTCAAGTATGGCTAAGAGGGAAGATGGAAGAAATAGACACATAGCTATAATCCACTGAACAATACGTATTTGAGGTGTAGTTCAAACTAGACTCTGTGGGGACCTGGGGTCCGAGTGGGGCTTATGTGATTGAGAAACCCTCAGAAGGCTTCATGGAAAGGGTTAATTTTGAGCCAGAACTTTCAGCAGGGGCTTGACTAAAGAAGCGACCTTCCAGGGCAAAGAAGAAGATAAACCAAGGCAGAAGGGTAGTGCCCAAGACCTATCCAACCTGGCTGTATGATCAGTGATTCCCAAGTCATGGAAAACAGGCCCAGAGGGGTAGGAAAGAGAATGTCTAATGCTATGCTAAGGAGCTGGAGTTCACATAAACAGTAGGGAGTCACTTTGGTTTTTTGAGAAGAGAGGGGACATCAATATACTATGTACCAGCCACATAATCTAGAACTGCAATCTAGAAAATTCCTTGAGGGCAGAGTCTATGTCGCATTTTGCTTTGAAACTCCGCCAGCCCGGGGCCCAGTGTCATAAACACAGGTCTAGGAGTCTGAGCCTGAACTTGATTCTGTTTCTGGTTTCAACGCTGTGGTTAGTGCCATGCAATTACAGCTTCCTGAAGGCTTCTGTTTGTGTGTCGTTCACCATAAGATAAGGACTAGCAAGTCCCACACAGCTTGTCACAGCGGAGAGCCTGGCATTCTGGTAGGTTCTTGTGTTTAGGCACTGCTGTGTTGTGTTTTGTTTTTATTGGCATCCAAATTTGTTGAACTGTTTTAAATACTATAGGGAACCTTTGTCAGACATCTTGAAAATAAAGCACCAGAGATTTTAAAGGGAAAAGAGCTCCACCATAAAAAATATCAGCCTGGCAGAGCTGTAGTTCAGTTTCCCCCCTCTTTTTTTTTTTTTTCAGAATACCTCAAGCTCCGGCCATTAATATACTAGTATTTATTGTCAAAAAGTTTATTACCCAAACCGTTGGGATTCACAGAAAAGCCATGACCAGAATTTCTCCTGAATCTTACCTCTGAACATGGAAAATAATTTAGGGTCATGAAACCTTCACTCTGCTGCTTTGTTCCAAACTACTATAATTAAAAGCCTGTGGGGCATATTTCTTAAATGAAGGTTTTCAGTGATTTGTGATGGCAGAGAATGGTCGTCTTTCTGAAACATCAGCGCCAGTGTATAGAACCCTTCTGGGCTTGGGGCTACAACGAAAAGTGAGGGTTTTTGCTTGTGGGTTTGGGGTGGAGGTGCTGGTGGTGGGTGTTGACCTTTCCATTATGCCCTGTTAGGGGTCCCTAAAAAGCACCTGCTATGGATAGAGGAGTTCAGAGGCCAAGAGGGAACAAGGCTGATTCCCATAGGAGGCTGACTTCAGGGCTCTGCCTCTCGCCTGGGACAGCTGTGTGGCTCCCTGTCTACACAGCCTTCCCTGCCAGCCCTGCTGCCCACCCTGCCCTCCTCATGAACTCACCCACCAAAGCAGTTTCTTGCTACCAACATCTGGTCCTGTCAGCAGTAATAGAAATGCCCTTCATACACTAACTGCAAAGCATGGTTTTTGTAAAATAATAATAATAATAATAATAATAATAATAATAATAATAAATCATCCATATTTTTAGCCACATTCAGTCAAGGGGATTTTCCTGGTTTCTTGTTTGTGAACATGCACCGTATTAGGCATTATTTTTCTGTTTCCATTCGCTAATTCTTTTGCCAGTCCATTCATTTCACTATTTATTAGAATCAGGCATTCCATATAATGCAGATCCATAGAAATTTGTTCTTATCGATTATGAACCTCAGAGTATCCTCACCATGGCACTGATGTTTTTCTTCACACAGGGTCAGCACATGTCTATTGTCTATGAGGAACAAAGTGACCCACGACCAGACCGGCTGTATCACGTGCGTGTGCAGGTGGTGGAGGTAAAGGAAACATATGAAATTATTCTTGATGATCCTTTTTTTGTTCTACTCCTTAGTTCTTTCAGCAATTAGGATTTTTTATTTATGGTAGGAATTTAAAATCCTAATTATATTTGTAGACATATGATTCATATATATAAATTCAAAATATAAATTATATAAAATATACAGAGTTTCATCCTCACAGGGCTTTCTTTATGCTATCTGTATGGCACTTAGCACAGTCTCTCCTGTCTTAGAGGTAATTATCCTTGTCTTACAAACTCTGTGGGGTGGTAAATGCCATGATGTAGCTCCCTCTCATCCTCATGCCTTCCTCAGTGGCCAACAGATGCTTGGGATGAACGTATAGAAGAGCCACAAAAATGTCTAACACGAAAAGAAATAAGATTAATGTAGATAAATATAAGAAAGTATATAAAATCTTAAAGCATTATATCACATTTACTTGGTTATGACAACTTCTTTAAAATAGTGTTCCATTTGTCTTATTAAATATGTCCAATATACTTCAAGGTGATACTTCTCAAGTACTTTGAACCTGTAGACTTATTATGATATTCCTGTACCAGTCCATCCATACAGTGGAATATTGTTTGACAATAAATGAAACAAAGTATTGATACTAGGACAACATGGATGAACCTCAAAAGCAATATATTAAGTGAAAGAAGTAAGACACAGACCACATAGCGTGTGATTCTGTTTATATGAGTGGCCATGCCAGCATAATGGTGGGGTGGGAACCTCCAGAAATTCTCTCCTTCATTAAAGCAATGAGAAAACTGGCAAAAATGGTTAGAGTCGACTATCTAGAACTCTGGAAATTGACCACAGGCTTGTAGCAATCTGAAAATTATTTAATCAAGAAAATCAGCTGAATCTTGGTGAGAACCTCAGGCTCTGTGACGGTCAACTTGCTCTATTCTTATAGCCCACCCATACCTCCATAGTAACCTTGAAAAGCAATAGCCCACCAGCAAGGGGAAAGCCAGTGGCCAGCAGCCACCAAGGGAGACAGAGTGGCATTGGAGTTTATGAAAGCCTCACTCCCAGAGAACTGTCATGATTTGACCTATTGGAAAGTTTTCTGGAAGATGCTACTTCCAAGGCTGTCTTTGTTTGATCCGACTTGGAGCTTTCCCAAAATGAAAAGGCTTTTCCCTAGGAGTGTCATTGAAAACCTTTAGAGGTAGTTGCTTAACTGCATAGCTGACTGAGGTGACAACTAATAGCTGGGGCTAATAATGGGCTAATCAAAAAGCTTAAAATGAAAGGGTGGGAACAAGGTATACGTAGGGCCTTTGAAAAGCTCCAACACAATCTTAGAAAAGTAGAAGCCACACATACTCAGGCCTGTGAGCATGCTCAGGAAAGGCGCTAAGCCCTCACCTATGACTCATCTGACAAGACCCTAGGCCCTCACCTCTGACTCACCGTGGGCCTCTGAGCAAGCAGGAAGTGAAGGCTAAAGCAAAGTTGTTAGCTGCCTGGCTGACTGTTGAAGGGTCCCTCAACATACCCACAGAATCCTTTTGCAGTGACCAGGTACTTTGGTTTTAGGCATTTAAAGAAATCTCTGTCTAATCCCTAGCTGACCTCCAAGCTAACCAAACAGAGACTTCAGTGGCCATACATGACAAAGAATAGAGACTTTACAGAATTAGTTCAGAAAAGTCATTAAGCAGGTACCTGGGTGGCTAAGTGGGTTAAAGCCTCTGCATTCGGCTCAGGTCATGATCTCAGGGTCCTGGGATCGAGGCCCACATTGAGCTCTCTGCTCTGCAGGGAGCCTGTTTCCTCCACTCTCTCTGCCTGCCTCTCTGCCTGCTTGTGATTTGTCTCTGTGTAACATAAATAAATTTAAAAAAAAAGAAGAAGAAGAAAAAAAGAAAAGTCATTAAGCAAAGACACCACCAAAAATAGTAAATAGTAACTGCAACAAATTCTGGATAGGGAAATAAATATGATTTCCTAACTTGCCACATTACATTATGTTAAATGTCCAGCTGTCCCAAATAAATAAATAAATAAATAAATAAATAAATAAATAAAAATTTTTTTAATGTGAAAAACATAGGAAAGCATGGTCCATAGACAGAGGGTAATGGCAATAAATATAAACTGTCTCTGAGGAAGCTCAGACATTGGACTTACTGCAGAAAGACTTGAAATCAACATACATCAAAGACACCATGTCTAAAGAACTAAAGGAAAATATGAGAATAATATCTCACCAAATAGAAAATAACAACGATGAAATAGAAATCATTAAAAAAAAAGAACCAAATAGAAATTCTGGGGTTGAAAATTACAATAACTGAAATAAAGAATTCACTAGAAGGGCTGCAGTGGACTGAGTTGTGTCCTCTCCAAATTTATGTGTTGAAGCCCTGATCTCTAGATTGAGTGTGTTTGGAACAAAGAAGTAATTAAGGTTAAATAAGATCATGAGGGTAGAGCTGTGATCTGATAGAATGAATGTTCTTATAAGAGGAGATCCTGGAAAACTCTCTGTCCACCAAGTAGGGTCACAGTGAGAAGGCAACCATCTGTGAGCTAGCAAGAGAGTTCTCACCAGGGGCCAAACTGGCTGGCATCTTGATCTGGGACTTCTAGCCTCCAGAACTGTGAGAAAATAGATTTCTCTTGTTTAAGCCATTGAGTCTATGGTATTTTCCTATGGTTGCCAGAGGTAACACAAGGGCTCCACAACAGAGTTGAGCAGGCAAAAGAAGAGAGGAGCGAATTTGAAGGTCAACTGAGATTATCCAGTCTGAAGGACAGAAAGTATAAAGAATGAGGAAAAACAAAGACTCTCAAAGACATGGGAGACACAGTCAAATGCACAGCATATGCCTAATTGGAGTACCAGAAGAAGAGAGAGAGAAAGGAAGAGAAGCAATATTTAAAGGAATAATGGCTGAAAACTTCTCAGATTTGATGCAAATCATTAATCTACACATCCAAGCTCAACAATCTCTAAGTAGTATAAATTCAAGCAATCCAACACAGAAACGTCATAGTAAAGATTCTGAAAGGTAAAGCCAAAGAATCTTAAAAGCAGTGGGAAAGAAGCACTTCACATCCAAGGGTTCTCAATAAGGTTGACATCTGACCATTCACTGGAAACCATGGAAATCAGAGGACACTGGGATGGCATTCAATGTGCTGAAAGAAACACAGTCAACAAAGATTTACATATACAGCAAAATGTCCTCCAAAGATGGAGGAGAAAAGACAACATTACATTATAAACAAAACCAAGAGAATTCAGTGCTAACCAATCTTCCTTGTAAGAAATACTAATGGGAATCTTTAGACTGAAATGAAAGGATGCTATAGACAATGGCTTCAATACATATTAGAAATGAAGAGCACAATTAGTATTGGTAACAACATAAGTAAATATAAAAGGCAGTAAAAATATACCTTTTGTTTATAACTTTTTTTCTTCTATCTGATTTAAAAGACAACTGCTTAAAGCAATACTTACAGCTCTGTGTGGATCGGCATACATATTATAAAGACGTAATGTATGTGACAATAATAGCACAATAAAGCAGGGAGGAAATGAAGCGAATAGAAGTGAAGTTTTTGTGGACTATTGAAATCCGGTTCATATTTACATAAATGGTCCAGCATGGGTAAATCTATAAAGGCAGAATATAGATTAGTGGTTGCCTGGAGTTCCAGGTGGGAATAGGTAGTAACTACAAATGGGCACAAATATTCTTCTTCTGGGAGATGAAAATGTAAATCTGTATTGTGGTGATGGTTGTACACTTTTGTGAATTTACTAAAAATTGTATACTTAAAATCAGGGACAATAAGTTTGTAAATCATACCTCAGGCTGTTAAAAATTTAAATTAAACTCATATCACTATCACATTTATATGTAAATAACAATATTACCATTTATTGAACACCGATTACTTGCTAGGCACTGGGCTGAATGCTTCATATACATTATATTATTTAATTTGCTTTAATCTTCATCATGGTCCTGAGAGATTAGGTATTACTATGTCCATTTAAGAGATATGGAAACCAAATTTAAAGGAGATAGCAGAATATAAAGGTTATATATGAAAAGATGCTCAACATCACTAATCATTAGAGAAATGCAATTCAAAACCACAGGGAGATACTACTTTATAGTCATTTAAATGGATACTATTTTAAAAAATAAAAAACAGAGAATAACAGGTGTTGGGAAGGATGTACAGAATTTGAAACATCTGTGCACGGTTGGTGGGACCATAAGACAGTGTAACCACTCTGGAAAACAGCATTGAGACTCCTCAAAAATTTGAGGGTAGAATGACCATATATACCTGCTTCTAGGTATATATCCAAAAGAACTGAAAAGAGGGTTTTGAAGAGCTTTTTGCACACCCATGTTCAGTGCAGCACTGTTCATAGTAGATCAGAGATGGCAATAACTGGAATGTCTATCGACAGGTGAACGAATAAAGCAAATATGATTGGAATATTATATAATCCTGTCACATGCTAGAAGATGATAGTTCTAGCTAGATAGATGCTAGAGCATAATGGGATGACATTTTGCTAAGCGAAATAAGCCGGTCACAAAAAGACAAATGCTGCATGATTCCACTTATTTCAAGTAATCAAATTCATAAAATCAGAAAGTAGAATGGTGGTTGCCAGGAAGGAGGAGAGGAGGAAATGGGAGTCATTGCTTAATAGGTACAGAGTTTCCATTTTGCCAAATGATAAAGTTCTAGAGATCTGTTGCACAACAATGTGAATATAATTAACACCGTACACCATACACTTAGAGGTGCTGAGATGGTACATTTTATGTTATGTGTTTTTTACTATTACAAAAGTAAAATAATATAAATGTGTGTGTGCAAGAAAAGATTGAGCTTTCTGTCCCAAGTATGTACATTTAATGAATGATCAGAGTGCATGACCCAGTGGCTTTCTATAGGCCTCTCTCCTGTATCATTCTCACTCAGTGTGAGGTTGCACACACACAAGTACATTTTAAAATAAGTATAACACTGGGAAATCTCATTTCATTTTATTGTTCCTTGCTTCTTGCTTTCGTTTTTCCCCTTTCATGTGCCACTCTCTTCTTGGGAATAACCCAGGACACCTGATTTCTGAATTACAAATCCACTTTTACTTATTTATTTAATTTTATTTTATTAATTTATTTTATTTTGTTTTATTTTTATTTTATTTTATTTTATTTTATTTTATTTTATTTTATTTTATTTTATTTTGTTCTATTCTGTTCTGTTCTGCTATATTCATTGTAAATATTTTGACTCTCTTTTGACTTGTACTGGGTGTTTGTCTCTCTGAAACCTCCCGGAGTGAGTCCGCCGAAGGGAAACCTTCCCTCTCTGTGTTCACACGTAGGGAAACTTCAGACACGCCAGCAGTGGTGGCCCGGTGGCCCGGGAAGAGCTGATGATGGTTCTGTCTAGACTGGAAGACGTGCGCCTCCGAGGCCTCTACTTCACTGAGACCCAGCGGCTCTCTCTGAGCGGGGTGGGGCTGGAGGAGGCCTCTGCCACAGGAAGTGGACGCAGAGCACATAACGTCGAGATGTGTACCTGCCCTCCTGACTACACTGGTGACTCATGCCAGGTAGGAAGTTCTCCTCCCCCGTGAAATTCCCCTGGACGGCTGTGGCTGGCCCTCCTGTCTGTACCCAGCGCCACTGCCCAGATGGTCTGCTGCACTCTGCCCAGCAGACAGGTGTCTCCTGGCCTCTGGCTTCTGTCTTCCCTGGACCACCTGCAGGTATTAAATAGGAAAGGGAAATCACAAACATCTCAAATTCCACAGGAAAGCCACAGGCACTTGATTGATCCTGGGGGTTGTTGAAATCAGGACTTTCTGGGAACGTGGAAGGAGTATCCCAGGATTTGCGCCACTGCCTTCCCATTAGATGACCTGGGGTTCTTAGGCTGTTCTCAAATGGAGGGTCCCTCCGACACCCACTGCTGATAGACTCAGAGCACAGAGAATGTCTTGATTATTCCAGGGGAATTTGCGGCCCAAGGTCCTAACTCCCCGCAGACCTCCAGGTGACTTGTCCTCAGATGATTAAAAGGTGCCATAAAATAAAACTGTTTCCTATCACAAGCTGTAAGTATGTTCTCTCCCTAATGGGAGGGAAAGAAAGCACAACGTTTAGCGCAGTTATTAGGAAATAGCAAACATTGTCACTGGGCATGTTCCTTACACCCGGTGTATGTATATTTAGTGACATCCTTCGCTTTCTGCCCTCACTCCTCGATAGCAGAAAGCCCCAGGCGATCTGCATTCAAGTTCCTTTATTAACCTGCGAACAGATCACCTGTCCTGGTTTTCTGGAGACTTCTGTCTTGTAACACTTAGTCCACAGGTGCCTACCTTCTTCTCCCCCGGCTCCCCTTCCTTCCATCTCTTTTCTAGCCCGCCTAAATAAAATCATAGCCCCAGGGAAGGAGTGGAACCTCTCCATTACCAGCCTCCTGCCCAGGGCGTGTTCTTTGCACATGACTCAGCCTGTGATTTACCGCTGCTCTAATCGGCTAGTGCCGTCTGCGGGGTGAGGTGGGTGGAAGGTGATGCTTGCCCCACCTCACAGGAATTACAGAGCGGCGTGCTTCCCCGCGGGACTGCTCTGTGTGCTCTCTCGCAGGCTGACTCATGGGTGCAGTTTACAGGTGGGGCCTCCTGCCGCAGACAGCCTGCCTTCCCTGAGTCAGGCGGGCCTGGGCACTGAGCAGGAAGCGTAGGTATAAGACGAAGAGGTTGGTCTCTGCACAGCCAGCAGGACGCCCAGGGATCAGGATGCCCCCAACAGGGAGGTGGTCAGCCAGGAGCGCCGGGTGGCTGTGGATCTTGGGGGCAGTCCTGGGGCAGTGTCTGGGATATAATTCACAGCAGCAGAGGCTAGCATTTCTTCAGCCTCCGGGTCAAAGCCATCTGCAAGCAAGTCATGTGGACTTTAAACCCAGCCAGGTAACATCCCCTTTACTTCTGGTTTGGGATGGGGAAGGGTTCCTAGCTTTGTGACATTTGAAGTTAAGGGACTGAATGAGCTATGGGTGGGCTGTGGGAGGGACCAGAGCCTGCCTGCCCCGTTGACTGGCAGTGTTTATTAGGGTGCCTGACAGATTGCTCTCCTGGGCTGTTAACCACAAACCCTATAAACATCGCCCACCTGGAAATGCCCAGACAGCTCAGAGTTTGAAGTTTTGTGGGATGTTAGTACACTATGAAACTTTGTGCCCTTTTGAGAGTAACCCAAGACAAAAGAGTCCAATGCCTGTAAGACCTCCAAATTCTGCTTGGAAGAAAATTTACCTTAGAGAGTAAACCACGAGAATCAGTGAAATCCATGTTTAAGAAAAGTGATAAGATCAAGTTTGTATAATACCTAACAAGATGTGCTTCAATTTGTCAGGTATTAAACACTCATAAATTCTGTGATAGCTCGCTCTCTGTCTCTTTCTGTCTCTGTCTCTCTCTATCTCTCAGCTTTCTGGATATTTACATGTATCTCAGAGAAGTAGGTCTTATGGCTACTTAAATAGCCCTGAAAACCTGATGGGGACATAATTTTCTCATTTGTACTGGAAAAGTTTATTGGAAAAGTTATCCTGAAAAATTATCACTTAAAAAAATAGTTGCTAAGCTGATTGACTGAAATAGTGCATTAGGATACATTCATTTTCATGTAGGGTGAGTCTTCAATACAATCTGTGTGCTTTAGAGAGGTGAGAGAATGATTATTTTTCAGTAACTGACAAATGTGCTCCCTAAGAGTCACGTGATAGGTACATAACTCTTGTAGGAGACTTTTTCTGTTTCTAAGCCAAAACAAATTAGGGTGGGTGGTTTAATTTTAATCAGGATGGACTACTTGCCTCCAAAGCATGTTTAATTAAGGCTTTTTACTCAGGCATGTTGTCATAAATGAACCATATATATTTATTTATTTGGATCATTTGTTCTTTACCAAATATGATTGTTTCATAAACATGTTGTAATTAAGAGGTACTTCATAGTACCTCATAGCAGTAGAGAATATTTGCCTGTAGATATGATCATACCACCAGTGGATGAATTTTGTTCGAACGTATCTCTCAGTCATGTTTTCAATTAAAGAACATTCCTTTCATACTTCGATCCTCCTGTAGACAAGCCTATTCATATAACACATAAAGCAATCTTATTTTTTGCAATAGCTTCTTTTGCCTAAACATGGTTTCTAATCGCTAAAGGGAAAAATATATTGGAAATTATAATTTTAATATTGTGTACAATGTGCAGAAATTGGTGATTTGGGGAGAAACTCCAATCAGAAAATGGGATATTCCACTCTGGGGAGTACAGGAGGCTTCTTTCTTCAGCCCTATCAGTTTGGCTTCTTCCTCTTTCCCACCTAACCAGGTAGAGTCTTTAAATAAATGAGAATGGATGGGTCATTAAAAAATTTCCCTTGAGTGTAGCTTCAGAGTCTTACAGACTTAGTGCTGTTTAAGGAGGATTAGACAAACAGTGCTTTATCTTGAAATATTATTTTTTCGAGATATTTTAGATAGGGCATATGAGGAAGTCAGTTTAAAAAACTGGGGCAACATTTGTTTTTTATCAGTGTACTGATTCAGTCCGCCAAAATAAGCAAAATATCTATGATTCTCTTTAAAGACAAAAATCTAAATAACTTTTAATGGCTGGTATTGGAAGAGTTGTTTCTTTCTCTATTGTGAGCATTATTAACTAGATTTTTTTTTAATATCAGTTCATCAAAAGAAAGCAGTAATTCCTTTCACCCATATGAAAAATGAGTGGGAGAAGGAAAGTAAATGGGAAGTGGGGTAATCCAGGGAGAGAAACGAAATAACAGAGACTTTGGACACAGAAACAAACTGAGGGACTTGGAGGGAGGGGGTGGGGGATGGGAGAGCCTAGTGGTGGGTACTGAGGGCACCTATTGCGTGGAACACTGGGTGTGGGGAATGGGGAATGAATCTTGGAACACTGGAAAAAAAATTTAAGTAACAATAAAAAAAAAAGAGAGAAAATGTGTAGAGATAGAAATAATCAAAGGAGTATTGAACTAGAGAAGAAGACCAGCCCAATAGGATTCCCTCCAACTGGGTCTTAATGTGTTCTGTGGGAACTGAACATCCCTGCAAGTCTGTAGAGAACACAAGCATGTTCCTCTCCCTGGGGTTCCCTGTCATCCATAGACCAGTCAGTGGCAGTGACATGAGTCCTCTGCTTCTGCCATTATTACGTCGATCCCAATGAAGACTCTTTAGTCCCCTTTCTTTCAGCACTGCCTCCCCCTCTGGTCCAAACCCACCCTTGGAGGGCGAATGCCTACTGACAGAGAACCTGGAAGGATTTGCTTAGAGACCCTCCTGCCAATGAGCGAGGTCCTGACCCTCCTTACCCCCTCACTCCTTCACCCCTCCACCCCTCCACCCGCCCTAAATCAGCTGAAGGAGTGGAAGCCATTTCCACACTCCTCCCCATTCTCTGATGTCCCCCCTACATGTCCCACTCTGGCACAAGCGTGCACTCCTACCATGGTCATGGTCCTTGGAAACAAGGGAGAACCTGACAAAAAGAGCCAGGGGACTGGCTAGGGTGTGAAAGTAGAAATCTACACACTAACGAAGGGTGAGAAGATTGAATAAGCGAATGCTTGACAGTCAGGATTGTCACACGCTTTGGATAATAATTCTTTCTTTATATTGACCAAATGCTTTGTTTGAAAAATAGGGTTGTAGCCCTGGATACTATCGGGCTAACAAAGGCCCGTCTGCTGGACGATGTGTTCCCTGCAATTGCAACGGACATTCCCATCGATGTCAGGATGGCTCGGGAATATGTATCGTGAGTAAATTGATACTCTAGTGCTACTAGCGGGCAATCTGTGTCTCTCTGCCCCCTCCCCTGCCCGCCGCCACTCCCCTGTGCCCTGAGACATCAAATGTCACATTTCCAACCAAAGCCTAGATACAGGTTGCTATGCAAATGTAAGAGGCTCCAGTGTCATCAGGCTGAAATATTTTATACTCCACTATTTCCTCCATTTTCACATGTACCATCGGAGGAGTCCTGTCTGTGAACAGTGAAATTACACATTAGCTTCTCAATCTCTGCTTCACTGAGTGTTGTTAATGGGTGCATCCTGGGACTTAATTCTTGCCGGAAGAGAGCAAATCAGAGCCACCACTCTGGGCCCCCATTTGATTGGAGCGTCAGGAAGTTGCAGGAGCTGTTAGATGAGCCCTGGACTCAAGCAGGTAATGGGGGAGAAGATGCTAAGAAAGACTTCAGGGGCATTCTCAATCACTCGAACACCAATCTGGCTGCCAAAACAAAGACTGGGGACGTGTGTCCTTGCTGTCTATGACTTATCCCCTGGAAAACACTCTTCTTTGAGAATATTTTTAAAGACTCTTTCCCATAGAAAATTAGATTCTCAGGAAATTTTTCTTTTGTATCCTCTTTGGACATTGTTTTTTCTGCCTTCCTTTCTTTCATCCCTGGGATCCAGGACCTCCCTAACTTGAAGGAGAATGGACAGTGACAGAGAAAGGAAAGAGCATCAGTACCCTCAGAAACACAAGCCCCTACCTATGGGGTGCTATTTGGAAATACATTCCCCCTGGCACAGATTTCCTTTGCATTGTGTAATGCATTGAGAGTGTGTTTCAACTATTTGAGTTCCTAGACTGTATTAAGCCAAGTTCAGCATGTCCCTGGGAACTGTTTCTTCTGCAAGATGGGACAGGCCAGGACAGGACATTGCTGTAAAGAGCCTGACAGAATATTCTGTAGGACTTTAACCTTGTAAATTCAAAAGGAATAAAAGACATTGAGAAAGGTGATTTTTCAGCTCCTCAGTATTCTTATGTGATCGTTTATGCTTCATACTGTATGTGGTGTGTAACACAGGTAGATGCTTTAATTTAAAGCAAATATTTATCTTGTCACCGAACCATCACTAGATGTTGAGCCCACTTTATAAAAGCTGCCAAAGAACAAAGTAGGCATTCTCTGCAGTCCATTCACCCAGTGAAAGGATCACTGGTGAGTCATAATTCATCTGTTTTAATCAAACAGGAAGATTTTCTTTCCCATTTCCTTTCTTTGTAGCTCTGTCTTCACTTGTCCCTAATGGCCATATGGTCCCTAGAAAGAATTCATTCAGGAAACCCTTACTGAGCATTTGCTGTTGTGGGAGGTACTGAGCTAAATGCTGTGATTAAAACGATTCTCCTGAGGCCTGCTGTCTAGTAGGGAATGTGCTGGTGCACGTGTGTGCGCGCAGGCACACACACACACACGTGCTCACACACACAGGCACGGAGCTCCTGCCGGCACTCACTCACCTGCTTAGTGGCAGGCCCTGAGTGCTCTCAGGGGGCAGGGCGTTGCCCACTGCATGGGAGCCTCGGATGCAGCCCTCATTCTCAAAGAACAGGAACGACGAGACCAAGTACTTGTCACCGTCGAATGGACTGGTTCCTTTGTAGGCCGGCCATCACCACTCAACATCCAAAGTCAATTTCTGGAATCTGGGATCCTCACACACACATACATCTCCATGTCATTTGAAGAATAGCGTTTGAGGTCTGGAATGAAAGTCGCCTAAATCCTTGCCAGCAAAGCCGTGTGCGTCCCCAAGCAGCAGCCCGCCCATGTGTTGCGTGGGTGCCGTCAGCCCAAAGGACCTGCAGGGACAGGCCCCTTCTCTTTGCCGAGGCCCTGCCTCTCCCTCTTCTCCTTGCCAGCTTTCTCCCTGTGTCTCCACCTCTCCCCTACTGCCCTCACCTTCCACTGTCTCCATCACCCCTCATCTACTTCTCTGTTCCCATGTCCCTTCCTCTGCCTTTGGTTTTCCTTCATTTTTTACTCCTTGCCACTTGAGCCCCTATGTAACTTGGCTGAAGCTCTGGCCACTACGGGGCTCTCCTGAGGCTCATGGCCTGATGTCCACCCTCATCGGTGCGTGCTGCGTCCAGCTACATCCCGTCCCACTTTGCCCTTCACCCTTCAGAATACCAACGGCTTCACGTTGCCTCTATACCCTGCCAGGCTCCTGCAAAACCAAACTGCTGTTCCCTGTTCCCGCTGGGCCCTCCCCTCACCTCTCTTCCCAGCCAACTCCTCTCCTTCTCTCCTCCACGCAGGAGGCATCGGCACCTCCAGAAGCTCCTCCTGGAGGTTCCTCTCACTCTCATGAGATGCTGGCACACGCTGATCATCATATTTTCCACTTTATGTGAACACATCCACTCACAGGGTTCTGTCTGCTCCCTGGACAGGTGCCCATCCATCTTTGGAACCCTAGTACTTAGCATGGGTGGACACAGAATAAATGCCTGATGGATGTTCGGTGTCAGATGGAGCTAGGAGAGCACCTGCTGTGGGAGTGAATATAGACTCATTCATTCATTCATTCATTCATCCATCCACCCATCCATTAATTCATTTGCAGTAAACTGCAAGGAAACTTGACAAGCAGATGTCTCAAATTTGCCCGACTGAGAAAGACAGCTTCCAGGGCAGCTGCTCTCAGCTGAGGGTAGCGGGGGATCTCAGACATTCTTATGAGACCTTATCAAGCAACACAGGTTCTCACCCTTTTCAACAATCCTGTCCCCAGTCCTGAGGAGGACCAGAGTTCAGGGCATTTTCAGTGGGTCACAGGTGGCCGTGTCGTAATTCTTTTTCTCTGCATCCTTGCTTCCCAGTGTTTTCAGCTCAGAATGAAATGATACAGGATTAACTTATTATCTATTCAGCAGCTCTATTCTTCTTTGAGATCGCCACTTAGAGTTTAAAAAGGAAGGAAAGTAAAGGGAGAGGTCAATAACTTATTCAGAAGAATGAGTGTTTTGTGAGTGAGACAGGACGGTGGAACAACATAAAGTGAAAGAGAGACCCTGCTGTGGGTCCAGGAGAAGCCCCCATGTGGGCACATTTGGGGAAAGAGGGAAGGACTCAGGGCAGGAAGGAGCTTTCTGGCGATGATCCCATGTTAACACGGGAGCAGCCTCCCCTGTGTGTATAGCGCAATTTCATATCTGGAAAAATGAAAGATGTCTTAACATCTTCATGGCTTGTGTAATTGGCTGTTATTCAGAAGTTTGTGAAGGATGGATCTGTTTAAGCTAAAAAAACTGATGACACGACAAGGAAGGGACATTATATCTCACATTCTGTGCTGGGCTACCCCCACTACGATATACGTCTGGGTTGATTTCCACAACCCAGCTTCAGATATTATTGAAAACTCACATCCTTTAAAATTTCCTACCAAGCTCCATCTGTGCATACAGAGGTAAGATTTATGAGCAACTTTTAAAATATTATCCTTATTCCAGGTCATATAATTAACATAGAGTATTTCTGAATTATCAAATGCCCACAGTAAGGGGAGTTTTCCTGGATAGTTTTGTTAATTTAGATATTTGTTGATAGAGGAAAACCAAAAATGTCACACGGGGCTAAAAATTCCAGAAAATAAACAACTTTGATAAAATTCGCTAGGATTTGTCTCACTGGACTGCTCAGTTGGAAAGTTGTCTCATCTCAGTGCTTTACTGAAGAACAGCTTTCAGTTGACATTGACTTTCACATGAAAATAATTGAGTTTATGTAAACATACACCATAAATTTATTTTGCTTGTTTGAGACACTGGAATTAAACTGAGGGCTTTCTTCTGATATGGGTCAGCTTTACATTGTTTTAACAAATTCCACATGTTATAAAACTTCTTGCAACTATGTTCCTCTTTAGTATATCACCATTAAGTGAATTATGAAGCAATATCAAGTTAATTTCCATAGAAGCTGTTCTTAGGGGAAGAGGGAGGGGGTTTACATTTTGCTGAGGCTCTAGTATACTTTTTACAATCCTTCCAGCAACCTTGGAAAGTGGGTATTATTTCAACGATACATCTTAAGAGAATTAGAATTGTATAAATCATGCATCAATAAAACTGATTTGTACAAATACAGAGGCTCAGAGAGGTGAAGATTCTTGCCCAAGACAGCACAGCTATGAAACATTGGAGCAAGTTTGGCTCCAGCTGGTCTTCCTCCATTTTATCCTCCAAATGCAAGCACCAAATAGCGGATGAAAGGGCACTTACGTTTTTATTTTTTAGCACCAACAATAATTGAATAGACGGGGAAAATATACCATTTGTGGGCTGATATCACCATACAAAGTCAGAGGACTTGAGTTATAATTGTGTGAGAAATGAAGGCGATAATGATCTTGATAATGATCAATGTAATTGGCTGCTAATAATCGTATGTTCATCTGTCCCAAGAACTGCCAGCACAACACGGCGGGAGACCACTGTGAGCACTGCAAAGAGGGTCACTACGGGAACGCCATGCAGGGGTCCTGTAGTGTCTGCCTGTGTCCTCATTCGAACAGGTACTGTGGGAGCTTGAAAAGAATCTGTAGAGACAGGAAGTAGTGTGGTGCTTGCCTGGGACTAGGGGTTGGGGAGTCAAGGGATATGGGAAGCAATGGCTAGGGGTGTGGGATTTCTTTTGGGGGTGATGAAAATGTTCTAAAATCGATCACGCCGATAGTTTGTACAATTCTGTGAATCTACTAAACGCCATTGAGCTGTATGCCCAAAATGGGTAGGTGGTATGGTATGTGAATTACAGCTCAATAAAGCATTTACCTTTTAAGAAGAACACATGAAAGCGCAAAACAAAAGCAAAACAAACAAAACAGTTTTCCAAGTATACACTTGTACATTTTCCTTTCCCTCTTTCCTTTCACTCTTCATTCAATGGCTAAACATTATTTACTGAGTGCCCAATATAGGGCTAGGAGTTAACGTTCCCTAGGTGCTAGGGCAAGTATAGTAAAGAAGACTGGCAAAGTCTCCAATCTCATGAGGAGATTCTCACCTGGAGAATGTGGGCAGGGGCAGTTGCCATACTCAGGAAATAAATGCACAAATAAATAAGCATAGCTTCAGATTGAGATGGGCTATGCGGTTGATAACAGGGTTTATGGTTGGTAGCAAATGAGTAGACTTTACAGAGGAGTAGGTGAGTTTTCTGGGCAAGGACCAGGGAACGATGAAATGGAGTAAGTTGGGCAGTATTTCAGCAATGAGGGTCTGAGGCAAGCAAAAGAGAAGAGACAGCCGCTCTCGTATGTGTTCCGTGTTCCGGGAGTAAGGAGGCAGCTGGAGCGCACGGTGGGAGAGGGGCCAGGAGGCGGAGTGGGTGGGCCCCCCAGGTTTCAGGCCCCATTGACCTTGCAGGCTCCAGTAAGGCACTGAGTTTATCCTCAGTATAATGGAAGCCACAGGCCAGTCCTGAGCCACGGAGGGACGCGACCTGTCATTCAGACTCCAGGACAGCCGATAGGATATGCAGGTCGCAGCCTGCCATTCATATTTCATGGTAACTCACGTTTTATTTGGGCTTGGTACCTTGTCCTATTCTTGCCCATTGTGACATGTTCGCGGTGGGTCCAAGCAAAATATAACATGGAAACGAAGCAAGAGTTGATTTGAAAATCAGGAAAATACTGCTAAGAGTGTAAGCAGTGCCCTAGCTCAGGAACAAGAGCAGATCACAAGGCTGATCAGTATCAGGGCCATATCAGAGAAACTGACCATGTTACCAGAAGTCGCTGCCCAGAGGTGGCTTTCCTGAAGATGCATATTTGGAATGTGCACCCTGTTTTGCTCTCTGTGTGTTTGATACTCCTTAAACCTGCCCAGTCCTGCGGCCTGATTTGCAAAGGGATTTATCACTTGATACTTGCCTAGACTTGTTGGAACAGAACCCAGAGGGAATAGAAACAAGATTTTCACCCGGTGCTCAGGGAAAACTTTTCATCTTTGGTTGCAAAGTGTGTTGCTATTAGGAAAGCCAGCTTCTGGCTTTCCTGCAGTTGGAGGAATGCACACACAGTTCCTCAGATTTATCAATGAAACACTGTCTTTATCTAATTCTCCCTCCAGCGGTATTCATGCTGTTGACGAATTTCTAACTGTCCGTCTAGAAGTGTAACATCCATCTATTAGGCCAGGAAGCTTCCTAGATAAGAATTCTCTTATCAGCAAATGATAAATGGAGTTACTTTCCCTCAGATTTACTAGGGTGTAGACTCATACATATTCCTCAAGGCAACAGAATTTTTCATGATCTGTGCACTAAATTAAAAAAAAAAAAAAGAGGCTCAAATATGCACTAGTTTAGGGCAAAAAGGAGAATCAGAATGCCACAATTTGATCTGAGAAATGTAAAGATCACCAATGATTATGCCCACAGAAATACCTAGATGGGCAAGCCTGCTCTGTGTCTTGGTCTGTTTTCTGGCCTGGCGCCTTTTCTTCCTGGGGGACAATGTGCCCACTATGAAGGAACTGGAGTAAACAGAGAGGAAAATTTTTTGAAGAATCAGAACTCTCTGTTCTTTTTTTCTGCCTAGACTTGTTTTATTCCTTCCTTGTTATTCCTGGAAAAATGCTGTTGTAATCATCTCTTCCAAAATGAGTTACTTCGCTCTGTCTCAAGTGAGGGAATATATTTCCCTAAGCCAAAAATAAAACCAAATAAATGCCTTCAGTCCTTATTTATCAAGATAGGCCCAATGTGAGCTGAAATAGTACATCATCATCTATACAAGTCTTAATGGACACATTTTTCTTCATATAAAAAGCAACAAGACTCTTGGTATCTGTTTCCACTTAATGCAAGTCAGTGCTTTGTGGCAAAAAAAAGAGAAAAAAAATATATATAATGAGCATGAAGCCTATCGATTTGTGTTTTCACTAAGGGTTTTGTTTGTTTGTTTGTTTGTTTGGTCTTCCTTTAAGCTTTGCCACCGGCTGTGTTGTGAATGGGGGAAACATAAGGTGCTTCTGCAAACCGGGATACACAGGCACACAGTGCGAAAGGTGGGTGCTGCTCCTCCCGTCCCCCACTCCCACTCCTCCCCCACCTCACCCTCGCAGCCCGCAGGGAGGGTGGGCTCTGCAGTCAGGCCTGGGCGGGGTTCGGACTGTGGGTGGGGCTCTGAAGGGTCCAGGCTGGGAGCTGGGTGGGGCTGTTGGTTTCACCGAGGCTGGAAAAAGGTCCCTAAGGAAAAATACAAGCCTGCTCATTTAATAAATCATTAACCTCCTCCTCTTTTTGCATGTTTCAGAAATTTCGGAATGAGGCCCAACATATCACAGCCCTATGTACTCCCAACACACACTCCTACATACAGCTTCCCCCCCTTGCCCCCCTCCACTCTGGGGTGGTACCCCCCCATGTATTGCTGTGTGCCCCTCCCCCTCCACATCCGTTCAGACTTATGCCCGCTACTTGTTCTTACCTACTCCTACCTCCGTATAAATTCTTCCTTACATACTCCTACCCCACTATTCACATCCCTACATATCCCCACCCACCGCACCCGCATCCTTATATATTCCTTCCTCGTACACATGTCCCTCTCTAGCCCTAGCTCCCTATAAACGCATCCCTCCATACTCCTCGCCCTACAGATGCAACCCTGTGTACCCTACCCCACACAGAACCCTACTTGCCTGGACACACACATGCAACTCTACATACTCCTATCTGTACACACACACCACCACAGCCCTAACTATTCCTACACCCACACACCCCTATCCCTCCTCATTATCCCTCTCTATCCCCACCCATGATGAACACCTGCAGGACAGCCTGAATCACTGACAGTGGGACTGTTCATTGAATAGGTGTTTGGTAATGAAACAAAAGAATGAATGTTGCAAAGTGGAAACTATGAACCTAATTATGAAGAGCTGTAGAGCCAGGCTTTAGTTTTTCAGAAGCAAATTTTCATGATTAGCTACCATACATAGGGCACTGCCAAGCTCTGTAAGGGCTGTCAAAGGTATTCACAGTCTACCTGGGAAGATAGCACATACGTATTGGAAAAAGTAACAGTATAGCATTTCAATCATATGGACAACATATCTTTAAATTAAAATAACTTTATCATAAAATCAATTCAAAGCTATAAAAATGATGTAATACAGGTGAACCAAGAACCAAAGAGCCCTACTACACTTCTCTATAGCTCTATATACTTGTACATGCTCATATATAATCCTACTTATAATCCTCTTATTTACAGAGAACCCCAGTTAAAACTTGTATGTTCTTAATTAATCAATCTGTGCACACAGAAGTTTTCTTAAAAACAAGAGTAGGTTGTTGTTTTACTTTCTGTTTTAACCTGCTTTCTCATCTAGTGGAAGGTTAGCACTATCTTTCCATATCAGTAAGTATTCACTGATAACACTCTGTCAGAACCAAGAAGTTCTGGAATCTACCGCTAGTCTTTGGGCTAGTTTCACTGTATTCCATTCAAAGAGGCTCTAAAAGTAAACCCTTGCAGCAAATTATTCGAATCATTCATATGCCTAAATCCTCAAGATATAATGAATAGAAGTGGGTCCTTTGGATCAAAGGATAGGTGTGTTTTTCAGGCTTTTGATACATTTTGCTAAATTGCCTTCCAGAAAAGTCATCCTTGTTTCTATTCCTACCATTAGCAAAAGAGCAAGTGATCTAGCCAGTGATATAAGAAATGATCAAATTTTAAAATATTTGCCAGTTTGTTGAGGGCAAGTGTATACCAGTTTAATTTGCATTTGTTTGTTTAATAATTAAATTGGATTTTTTTTCCATATGCTTACTGACCATTTGTAGATCTTATTTTTTGGATTGCTTTTTGGGTCTTTTACTCATTTTTTTCTTGTGGAATGTTCTTTCTTTTTTGATTGGCTTGTACAAATGCTTTGGAAAGAAATGAACCTTTCATGCTACATGGTACAGATATTTTTCTCAGTTTGTTTTTTGTTTGTATGTTTTTTTTGGTTTTGTGTTTTGTTATATGTGTCTATTCTTGTATTCTTCAGGGGATCAGCTGTTGGGGTCATGCTTAGGGAGGTTATAAAAATGTTTATGCATTCTTTGAGTACTTTTATAGTTTCATTTCTTCCTGTTGGTGAGAATTGGGAAGCTAGCCTGTTGGTGATGTCATGGCGCCTCACAGGGCAGGTAGAGCAAGGGTCAAGTAAGTGCAGCCAGAATGGCCGGGGTCGAAGTAACTCTGACTATCCCAGGATCCCATCTCCATGACCCCAGGCCCCTGCTGCAGGAAACACACAGGATAACCTGCTACATCCCAGAGCCACACTCAGTAGGGTGAGATGTTCACACTAGGGGAGGCACAAGGAAAGTAGGCCACTTAGGGGCCTAGCGGGTCCCCATCCCACATGTCACACTCACTGTGGGATGTGTGCTCGTGGAGTGAACGGGGAGAGCTTTTCCCCATCTTCCTCTCGTGCTGTCATGCTCTTGTTCTCTCCCCCACCTCTCTCTTTTGTCAAGGACTTGTAGTTGAATTCACTAAAGGTCAGTGTGCATTTACAAAATTTCTATGTAGACTTAGACTCGTGTCTGTATGTTTTATTTGGTCTGTGTGCCATTATCATTTCTGTGTCATTTCTGAAAGCATAATATGCCTTTCGCTATTTGGCTGAGCCAGGCTTCCCACATAACTGTTATTTAAAATGTTTTCCTTGGCCATTCTGGTATGTTAGTTTCCTGGATAAACTTTAGAAGAGTTTTACCTGATTTCAATAACCAGAAAATGTATTCAGCTGGATTTCATAGGAAGAAGGCCAGGCCACTCTGGACTGGGGTTACCTGAGACATTTGATGGGCAGGGTGGGACCTGAGTAGGTCTAAGGGATGCCAGAGCCAGATGTGGCTGGAAGGTGGCTCAAGTCAGATAAGTAATGCAAGCAAACCCCGGGCCTCAGGGATATTTGCCATGGGAGGAAGGGGCAGACCGCCTTAGTATGGGGCTCCCTAGGCATCAGCTAAAGGGCTGGGCACTGTCCTGTGGTGAAAAGAAGCAATTTGAAGAGTCTTCTATTTTCCATTTCTGCAGGAGGAACATTGCCCACAATTGCCTCACATGTATTATTCATTCTTTCTTTCAATGAAAAATGTATGTCGAGCTGAGTATATGCCTGGCACAGGGCTAAGCACTAGAGACATGTTAGCAGCTGGATCTGACCGCACCGTCCGGGGCTTCCAGTTGGGGGGTGGGCTCATAGGCACACCCGCTGCTCAGAGACGGAGAACAGAACGCGGCTGGGTCCTGCTGCTGCGGGAGGGGCCCCCAGCCAGCCTCCAGGGTTGAGTGACCGAGGGGGGCTGCTCTGCTGAGGCAGGAAGGATGGTGTGCGGGATGGGCAGTGGGCAGTTTCTTCCAAGCTCTGCGGTTGAAAGGCTGAGACTTTGGCCTGGGAGAGGCATCCTGGTGCCATCCTCCTTAGGGGTCTTCATGAACAATGAAGCAGAAAACGGCAACAGACTGGCTAAGACATCCATTGGGCAGGCAGCAGATTTGAAAAGAGAAATTCTTGATTCACAGTTCTCACAGCTTATATTTGTTATATTCGCTGTCTCAGGAAAGCAAGCGAATATTTCTGAAATTAAAAACACACTTTTGCACAGGTAAATGCCATAGGAATGTCAGATTCTTTCATTTGTTAGACATTGCTTGAGGGCCCACTCTGGGCCAGGCATCGTTGGGACGCTAGGCACTAGTCGTCAGCCACGGCGCAGTTGCCACAAGGACAGGAGAGGGTGGAAAGGAAAAATATAAGCAGGAGCCCGCCGGGAGGAGGAGGGAGCAGCCAGCTGAGGCCTGGGGCAGGAAAGGCTTCGCAGCTCATACCGGGCTGTGGGGCACGTTTCTCCCTTGGCCGCTCAGAGCCACAGATGACCAAGATGTTCTCGGCTCTTTATTTGTTGTCCCAAAGCCATCTATGAAATCTGGAAATTTTACTTCAGTCCATTGTGTTTGTACACTACCTTAAAATGAAAATAAGGGAACCAGGTATTTCTGTAATGAGTAATTAATGCTTTTACCAGAGTAAGGAAGAAGTGGAATGAAACTTCCTAAAAACTTATGTGGCTTTAATATGAAGTATTTTGTAATTATGTATCTTTTACATGGAAAATTTAGATATAGGTGAGCCATCTAAAAATAATGTATTTAAAACATTGGTCTTGGGGCGCCTGGGTGGCTCAGTCATTAAGCATCTGCCTTCAGCTCAGGTCATGATCCCGGAGACCCCGGATCGAGCCCCACGTTGGGCTCCCTGCTTGGCAGGAAGCCAGCTTCTCCCTCTCTCACTCCCCCTGCATGTGTTCCCTCTCTAGCTGTGTTTCTGTCAAATAAATAAATAAAATCTTTAAACAAACAAAGAAACAAACATAGATCTTTGGGCGCCTGGGTGGCTCAGTTAGTTAAACATCTGCTTTCAGCTCAGGTCATGATCCTCGGTCCTAGGATTGAGCACTGTGTTGGGCTCTCTGCTCAGTGAGGGGAGTGTGCTTCTCCCTCTTCCTCTGCGCCCCCAGACCATCTCTTTCACTCTCACTCCTTCTTTCTCAAATAAATCTTTAAAAAACATAGATGTTTTGCAAAGCATGGTTTGTGAAGTAGAATATGGGCCTGTCACATCAAGTAAAGCCTTATGCCAACTTGCTTAGTAGACTTACATAAACCACCTCTGCGTAGTTACCTTCTTGATAATTAGGGAGTACATGGGTTTTCTGCTTCCTGTCTACTTTCTGAAATGTAATCATTCCAAATGATACCAATTATACATACTATACATTTTATACATAGATGTATGTATGCAGGACTAGTTCATCGTGTCTTAAAATGGTAGCTACTTTTTATTGAGTATCTATTGTGTACAGGCATTGGATTAGATTCTTCACTACATTTTTATCTCATCTTCATCCATCCAAACAGGTATTATCTGGCACCTAACATGAGCACAGGCATTTCCCCAGGTGCTAGTGATGTAGCAGCCGGAGAATCCATGCCCCTGTGGAGTTTACCTTTTCATGACAGGAGTAGATGAAGGAACCAAAGCTTGAAGGATTAAGATAACAGCACATGGTTACATAGCACATGGTAGAGGTGGAGATCCAGCCAGATCTTCCCAATTAAAAGCCCGTGTCCTTTGCACTGTATCACCAGCATACCCATTGATGAAGCCTATAAAAATTACCTAACAGTTCTTTGATGCAAAGTGTAAATTTGAAGAAGAGAGTTAAAAATACCACATTCCCTTGATTCTATCAATTCCACTTATGAAAAGACAGCACACACACATTGAGCTAGTGACAATTTTGGGGAGATAGAATGGGTATGGAACTTTGCTAATAGAAATATTTTTGTTTCCATCTCAATTCCAGAAAATTAACATATGTCTGTTTTGTTTTTTAAGATCTTATTTATTTATGAGAGAGAGAGAGAGCACACAAGCATGGGGAGGGCCAGAAGGAGAGGGAGAAGCAGATTTCTCACTGAGCAGGGAGCCTGGTGCGAGGCTCAATCCCAGGACCCTGAGATCATGACTTGAGCTGAAGGCAGGTGCTTAATTGACTGAGTCATGGAGGCATCCTTGTGTTTGCTTTTTTTTTTTTTAACATAAACTCAGAATCAAGGAAGTATCTTTTAACTTGCATAAGAAATTGAGTTCTCATCATGAAATTATCTAGAATAATAAAGGCTCCAAGCCAAGGGAGGGCACTGAAACTGCTCTTGGTTGGTTAAGCTCATTACATACAGTACTGCAGCAATTAGTGCAAATATAAATTATGCAGGCTTGAAATAGTCCAATAGGAAATATTAATAAAATCCCCACTTTTGAACACATTTTGAAATTATATGAATTTTAGTTTTCTTTGAGGAAATTAGCCATAAAGTAAGCGAAATTTCATCGTGTGATATCTTCAGGAACATAACTCTTACATAAAATTCATCCACCCCTAATCTCCGTATTGGTCAAACTACTGAATTCTCTGTACACTTTGTTCATCTGCCCTTTGACTCAAGGGATTATTGAGGATTCTGTTGTCCTGGTATCAAGGAGGAGGGACCAAGTTCTGTCTACCTTCCTCTTTCTCTATTCTTATTCTCTGTATTGAGACACATTCATTCCTGCAAATCAATGTCAGCCTTCCTGTGGGAGGGTTATGGTGTCCCAAACAGGGAGTTAGAAGGTGAAGAAAACTGGATGGAATAAATGATGAGTTTTTTTGGGGTTTCTCCACTTCTTCCTTATTTTGAGTAGGTGTGCACCAGGATATTTTGGGAATCCCCAGAAGCTTGGAGGTAGCTGCCAACCATGCAATTGTAACAGCAATGGATATTCCAGCACTTGTCACCCCCTGACTGGAGGTAAGATGGACTCACACCTTTGTTAATCTGCACTTATTAATCTGGCATAAAATAATAGGCAAAGAACCCTGGCAAATATTTTCAGGAACCATAATGCATAAGTCCAGTGAACAAATTGTCTCCTCGTTTTGACAGTCTTGGGAATGCTTAGGTAGTATTGACAGTTTGGTAGATAACTTATCTCAAGTCAACTTTTTTTAAGAAGATAAGTTGTTTTAAAACTCAACTAATTATAGCCAAACTAACCTAAGCTCCTACTTTGGCGATTTTGCTAAGCTCTCCCTTGGCATTATAAAGTTATCATCACATCAGTTTTCTTCATGTGTGGAACTGAAGAAGTCAACACTTTCTTTCTAGGATAGCAATAAATGCCTGGGATGTGGGTAATATAGTGGGATGGATTTCACATGCCAAGGAAAAGACAGTTACTAGGAGTTATTATGGGTTCATTAGGAATAACTTGGAAGAAGAAGGAAAATGATTTTCTTCTTTCTTTGACAGAGAATTAACATGATTTACCAAGAAAATATCATGGATATATGTAATGCCAAAGCTTAGATAAAATCTCTTATTTTATAGTTATGAACAAGATGAACTAAATCCAGAATGTATGGATTAGATCTGGTCAAGTGATTATTCCAAAGGAATGTACAGTAAATGGATTATTACCAGTCTAGAGCGAGGGTCTCTTGACATGCGCTGGGGCTTAATCCCTGGCTCCAGCTTGTCCGATACTGCTGACCTGAATGGAAATATAAAAGGCATGCCCACCCAGTTATCAGAGGGCACACAGTTCGGAGAGACAGAAAATGCCTCCTATAGCACATTTAGACTACTCAAAGGACTCAACAGCCTGGAACGATGGGCCAATTCTAACAAGACAACATTTAGGGATAAGCATGTGGTCCTATAGTTGAATGGCATAAAAATAAGTGTGTGTGTGTGTGTGTGTGTGTGTGTGTCTGTGTGTGAGATAAGGGAGATGTGGCTTAGTAGCAACAGGTGAAAAAGAGTGAGGTCTTAGTCAGCCCCAAGTTCAGTATGGCTCAGGAGAGTAAGGTGGCCCTTCGGATGCCTCATATGATCCTCAGTGAGTTCTAGAGTCTAAAACCAGGTGGTCTGCCATTCCCTGGTGAGACTTATGTCTCTAGAAGACAATAGAAAAGCTACAGTTTGTTCAGAAAGAGTGTAAGACCTTGAAAAAACTCAGAGCTGTGTCACATGAAGGGTTGACAAACCGGGATCATGAAAAGAAGATTTGGAAAGGACATATTTGAAAGGCTGATGTGGTGGGAGAAGAGCTGATTTTGTTCTATGTGGCATAAGAGGCAGAAGCCAAGGAGTGGAAGCTAGAGGAAGATCTACTTTAAATCAGTCTAAGGAAGACATGTCAGGGGTTTAAAGATGAAAAGGACTGCTTTAGAAAGAATGAGTTTCTACTGTGATGGTAGGTATTCAAGGAGAAACTTCAACATTACACACAGCATACCGATGAGATTAATATCTTTTCAACCTTCTTTGTCTCCCATTCTAAGAACAACAAAGCAACCTGATGTGAGAATGGTAACTGTGTGTTCCCCAAATGGAACAAAATGCTCACATATGAGACTTTTTGTTCCGTGAGCTTTTTTTTTTTTTTCCTCTTTTTCATTCTTTCGTTGTCTTTTAATTAATAGCCTACAGATTCCTTGGTGGTCAAAATTCAAACTCGTTGAAAAAATTGCACTGATAAGTCAATCCTCCATGTGAGCAAAGTCCCCCCTAGCTATTTGAGATGCTGCTTCATAATTGGGAAATTATGAAGAAAATAAAACCATGTTTCCTGGCCCTAAGGCATTTATAGTCTAATCGAAAAAATGAAAGTCACATAACGATGCATACACATAAGAATGAGTTTTAAAAAAGGATGAATAAGAACAGCTTATGATTACACATATAATACATGAAAATGTCTACAAATATATAGAAAGGAGACATTGTCTTTGAGTGGTGTGGTCAAGGGTGAGGTCTTTATATTGCTTTTCTGATTTTCCAAAATTTTCCATAGTGAACTTACATTGCTTATTTTATAATTAAATGTGGTTTAAGATATATGTATTTACACACCAAGTGTGGATTATCGCCTGCTGCTGAGAAGACAAAACATGAAAGCCTCCTTGTAGCATGGCTAGGAAAATTTCGAGCTTTGAGATTTCCTGTGGTGAAGTTAGATTATTTTTCTAGAGGGAATGGAGAAGACATTTCACTGTAACAATGCATGGTAAGGGGAAAGGAGCAGAAATGGAAAGAGTAAAGAATGCCCAAGGATGACCAGTAGGCTTTCCTGACTATAGCTGAGAGCCTCAAATCTGGCTTACATCTGTGGTAACTAGCAGTGGGACTCCACTAACATTACATGCATCTCTCTCTCAGCATCTGTCATCTATAATTTATCTGCCTCTCCCATGGGACCAGGGAACTACAGGACAGCAGGGATTTTTGTCTTAGTAGCTTTATATTTCCTGTATGTGGCGAACACCGTGGCACACCGTGGCACACTGTGGTGCTTAATCAACATTTATTGAATGTTCTTGAATGACGCTAGAAGAGATGTCAGCAGCTATATAGAACATTGTCAAATGAAAAAAGCCTTAATACTATGATTAAGGATTTTAATTAGATAAGAATATCATGACCCCTTATAGAGAAGAAGCTGAATATATAGTCAGGGAGGTCACGAGAGAGATGTTCCTACAGCAAGACTGGTGTGAGATGGGAAAGCTCCCCGAACGATGGCATGGGTAAAGAAGAAAAAAGACAAGAGTCAGTGATGCTGGATAGTTGGGTGACTAATATCTTCCCATACTAGCTTTTCTGAAAGCCAAGTTAAAAAGCAGATGAAGAAGTTTAATAACAGTATTTTCTTTGGTTATCCCTTTTTTCAGACTGCATAAACCAAGAGCCCAAAGATAGTGGCCCTGGAGAAGAATGTGATGGTGAGAAAACAAAGCCCCCTCCTTTCTGACTTGTTGGTTTTAGTTTAAGATATGTGCCCCTCGTGCTGGGACGTGCACTTCCAGGCTGGGAAAGCCATGGTGCAAGGAAGTGGGGGGAGGACTTCTTAGGGTCAAGTCCATCCTCTGTCAACTCATAGCTGGATGACTTCGGGCAAGCAACCTTATTTTTCCAAGCCTCCATTTCATCATTTGTAAAATGGACATAACTATACATACTGATAGATTCGCTGGGAAAATGCTGGTAAATCTCTTATCACAGTACCTGGTAAATAGCAAGCTCTTGATAAACAAAAGCTACTTATTATTATTTTTCCACATGCAAAATAACTAACATGTTGCATAGAATCACCATGTTTCCCAGTTTTATTGAGATATAATTGACATGCCATATTGGGTTAAAGTGAACCACATAACGGTTTGATATCTGTGTATATGGTGAAAAGATGATCACAGTAAGTTTAGTTAATAGCATCACAAATTTACAATTTTTTTCTAGTGATGAGAACTTTTAACGCAGACTGAGCAGCTTCCAAGTGTGCAATACAGTGTTGTTAATTATAATCATCACGTTGTACTTTATTACATCCCCAGGCCTTTTTTTATAACTGGAAGTTTGTACCTTTTGACTCCTTTTACCTATTTCCCCCACCCCACCACTTCTTTTTAAAATGCTCCCTGTCTAGAGATCTCTCTTTTGCAGAATCTGCATCCCTCCCAAGAAGCCCAGGATTGTGATTTTTGCCTGTGATGTCCTATGTGCATATTAACCGGGCTGTACAGCCCTTGTATTCTGTTTACATTCCTGTGACACATTTGCCTTTGATTGTGGCCCTTACAGACTGTGACAGCTGTGTGATGACACTCTTGAACGACCTGGCCACCATGGGTGATGAGCTCCACGTGGTCAAGTCTCAGCTGCACGACCTGAGGGCCAGCACCGGCTCTCTGGAGCAGATGAAGCACTTGGAGACCCAGATCAAGGACCTGAGGGTAAAGACCCTGTGCATACAGCAGAACGCCGGGCCCAGAATAGCTCCTCGGCGGATAGATGCTGCATGCATGAGTACCCCTCAGGCAGGAGATGGGGAGACGTTGACTCTGTTTAAGGCTCAGGGGGCTTTCCTAGGTTTTTACTGCTGGAAAGTACTCATGAACACACAAAACAGATACTTCTAAGTGAATATTCTTTATTTACTGCATGTTTCTGGGCTAATTTTTCTTCTAGAACACTTAGCTAGATTTTGCATTCAGAAGAACCAAAAACAGATTTGTATTACATTAGTATTAATTCTTTAAAGATCTGATGGTATTTTTCAGTGAAGCCATGTGGACCTGGGATTTTCTTTGTTGGAAGATTTTTTTTGGTTTTGGGTGGTGGTTTTTTTGTTTGTTTGTTTGTTTTTTCCCCCCAATAAACCCTAAGTTCTATCTTTAAAAATAGATATGGGACTGTTGGGGTTACGTATTTCTTCTTGAGTGACATTTGATGATTTGTGCCTTTCAAATAATTTTTTCAATTCATCTGAATTATCAAATGTATTAACATAAAATTGTATGTACTTTTCCCATTTTATCCTTTTAATATCTGCACAATCTGTAGTAATACCCTCTCCAGAATTCCTGATATTGATAATTTATGTCTTGGCTCTTTTTCTTAATTATTCTGCCTAAAGGTTTATCAGTTTTAATGATCTTCTTATTTCATTGATTTTCTCCATTATTTTTGTTTTCAATTTCATTGATTTCTGCTATTATTTATATTTTTTCTTCCTTCTATTTGCTTTGGCTTTAATTGACTATTCATTTTCTAGTTTCTTAAGATGAAAGCTTATCTTACTCATTTAAAGTTTTCTTGTTTCTAATATAAGCATTTAATGCTATGAATTTCCCCCAAAACACTATCTCAGCTATTTTCCACACATTTTGAAATGTTGTGTTTGCATTTCTGTTCAATTCAAGAGATTTTCTAATTTCCTTATGACATGTCTTTGATCCCCAAATTATTTGGAAATGCATTCAATTTCCAAACTGGGAGTCTTCTAGATAACTTCTTGTTATCGATTTCTAATTTAATTCTGTTGTGGTCAAAAATCATACTTTATATGATACCAGTTTTTAAAAATACATGGTGAGATTTGTTTCATAGCCCAGGATTTGGTTCATCTGGGACAATGTTGTATGTGCACTTGGAAAGAAGGTGACCCAGAGCATATCGAAGGGAAGTAATGGGGCCTAAAGTGTCCTACAGAGTCAGAGACAGGCTCCCTGAGGGAAACTGAGGCACATCTGCCTGTGAATGGAGGCTTCGATAAAACCTTGAAACTGTTTAGTGTTCATTGCTGAACAATGAGTATATGAGAAACTAGATTGATTCCCAAACCAGGGTCTGTACCGTAATGTGACATCCTCAACATCACCATAGGGTGCAAGTCCTAAGCTGCCCATGTAAGACCTGGTTCTGGCCTTGGGGATCTAGGATGGAAGTGGTGATGATCATAAGATCACTGGTCAGGGCACAGAAAGCACAGAGAGAAAGGGAAACAGTATTTACCTGCAGACATTGGAATAGACAAATATCAACACAAAAGACATCCAAGAGAAACAACCATTGAGAGATGAGTTCCCTCTAGAGAAAATGAAAATCCTAAGACAATCTGAGAATTACTCTGAAGAATAACAATTCAATCAAAAGAACAAGAAATCAGAAAATTGTTAAAAACACTAGAAACTGAACAAGAGAGGTAGATATGAAAATATCCAGTTAAAAATCATGGAAAGGAAAAAAAATTTACTCGTTGAAGTAAAAGAATTCAGCGGAGGAGATAAACCCTCAACTAGACACGGTGAAAGAGACTTTAGGGAAAGTTTAATAAGTGCTTTTGAAATGAGGGCTGATTTTAAACCCATCAGTGCTTGTAACTGAGTATCAGTTGACCCTTGAACAATGTGGGCATTGGGGGCACCGACCCCCTGCATAGTTGAAAATCTGCATATAACTCTGACTCCTCAAAAACGTAACTACTCGTAGCCTACTGTTGACCAGAAGCCTTACCAACAGCAAAAATAGTTAGCACATATTTTGTGAATGTATTATATACTGTATTCTTGCAATAATATGTAACTTTTCCTAATTTTTTGTTATTTCTAGGCTACATGGTTCATCTGCAAGTTTTTTCAAATTGTTACAAATTTCCAAAAAATTTTCCAAAATATTTATTGAAAAAAGTCCACATGTAAGTGGAAATATGCAGTTCAAACCTATTTTGTTCAAGGGTGAACCTTATGTAGCAAAAAAAAAAAAACCATGCTAGAAAAATGGCTCTTTTCCATCCCATCAGGGTAAATTTTAGTTCATGATTTATAGGCTTAATATAGAAAGGAAAAAAGCCATTATGTTTTGAGAGAAAAAGAAGCCACTGGAGTCACTTTGATGTCATCAATATAACCAAACACTGCACTTCTTCAATGAAGGGCAGGGAACCAGGAATTTACTACTGGCCTTAAGAGCCAGGCTCTGTGATAAGTGCTTTATTTAATTCTCACAGTGTCCTATGAGGAAAATAGTGTTGCCTTCATTTACCAGGCATGTTAAAGCTAAGTAACTTGCCCACCATCACACAGCTAGTAAGGTGGATCTAGAATTCAAACCAAGATCAAATTCCAAAACCATGCTTTACCCACTCTACTTACCCAGGGATTCTACTAACATTCTATAGGATGCTATGCCTTAGCTTTCCCACAGTAAAATTAAAATAGGACTATCTTTTTGCTAGATCACCTATACACTGTGAAAATTTACTTCCTAGTGAGAAGGGGAATAATGTTTTTGAACGTTGATGTGTACGTGACACTTTAGAATACCCCACAGCTTAATATTATACTCCCTAATTTACCGATGAAGGAGATAAAAATCAGTGAGGCTTATCTACAAAGTGGCAGACCCCAGGTTTGGACCTACGCTATAAATCCTGGTTTCCCCCCAACACTGGCTCTCGCACATGAAAGTGGAGGTAATAGTGTTGCTTTTTCCTGTACATTTCTTCAAGGTATTAACAAGTTTTTTTCCCCCCAAAAAAATGAAAACAATCACTCGTCTAGATATGTGCAGCAATGTCACCCTCTAAAAGTTATGAGGCAGTTTGGTACCCAAAATGACAGGGAACCTGGACTCTGGTTCGTAAGCGATCAGTGATCAACTCTATAGCTATGGCATGGACAAGTCACTCAGCTTCTTTGGGCTTCCATTTTCTCATTTATAATATGAGAGCATTCATTTAAATGAGCTGTCAGTTCCCTTCCTGCCATTAGATTCTTTGAATCTAAGGGGTCCTTCACTAAAGTAGCCTTAGGCACTGCTTTTAGTATAATAATGTTAAACATAGTTTAAAAGCAACAGAAGGTATTACAGTCTGGACAGTAACACATCAGGTAGGTGGTACCACCCTCATTTCTTAAAGGTTAGGTCAGTAACTCAAGTAAAGTATCTCTTGTCTCTTCATGGTTTTAAGTTTATTTTAGAGCCTTCTCACAACTTGCATCATAGAGTAGATTCTTCGGGCACCTGCTCGGCTCAGTCAGTTGGGCATCCAACTCTTGATTTCCAATCAAGTCATGATCTCAGGGTCGTGAGATGGAGCCCCTTGTTGGGCTCCAAGCTAGTAACAAGTCTGCTTAAGATTCTCTCTCTCCCTCTCCCTCTGGCCCTCCCCATACTCTCTATCTCTAAATACATACATACATACATAAAATCTTAAAAAAAATAAAAAAGAGAGAATAGAGTCTTCAAGTAGCTAATTTCAAAGAACCCAACCTTTTCCTGTGGACCAGCATTGGGCTTGCTAAATGAACCTTTCTGTATCATTACCAGGATTACCAAGTTGATAGGACTTACTCCAAACTTCTGCTCTAATGTGAGATTAACTTTGCATGTTACTTTCAGAATCAGTTACTCACCTACCGTTCTGCCATTTCAAATCACGGATTAAAAATGGATGATCTCGAAAAGGAACTGGGTAGTTTGAATCGTGAATTTGAAACTTTGCAAGAAAAGGTAATGTGTTAAGTCAATAACGTTAACTTTTTATTTTTGTTGTCCCCAAGATATTGATAGTTCTCTCCCCATCAACATGGTTTGTTGCTAATCGATTTATTTTCATATAGGTTCAAGTAAATTCCAGAAAAGCACAAACATTATATAACAACGTCGATCGGACGGCCCAAAGCGCGAAAGAACTGGACACAAAGATTAAAAATGTCATCCAGAATGTGCACAGTAAGGAGTTACTCAGTCCAATTAAGTATTTTTTTTATTACATAGCCTGTTCTGTGTCCTGAAAGAATTTCTACTTTAGAGTTCAACATTATGAAAACGATCTGTAGTGACACTAAAAAGCTAATATGAACCCTTCATAGAAATCTGTGCGTTTTTTGTTTTTTAGTAGTCGACTGGAGTCCAGAAGTCCCAGTTTAATAAACTACTTGATGTTTTCTAGTTCTCTTGAAGCAGATCTCTGGGACAAACGGGGGAGGCAACAACCTGCCTTCAGGGGATTTTTCCAGAGAGTGGGCTGAAGCACAGCGCATGATGTCAGAGCTGCGGAACCGCGACTTTGGAAAGTCCCTAAGAGAAGCAGAAGCTGAAAAAACAGAGGCTCAGCTCCGTAAGGACATTCCCAGATCCTTGCATGCAGTCCATTCTAGTGGGCTTGAAATGCAGTGTGCAAAGTACAACGAATTCAGGTCCCTGGGTACAAGTGGAGAGATTTGTCATTTCAGCATAGAGGACTTTGTTTTTTAAGATTTATTTATTTTAGAGAAGTGGGGGAGGGGCAGAGAGAAAGGGAGATAACCCCCAGCAGACTCCGTGCTGAGCCAAAATCAAGAGTTGGATGCTCAACTGACTGAGCCACCCAGGCACCCCAGCATATACAACTTTAGAGCTTCGTGTTAGAATGGGTAGCCCTTCTAAGCTACCAAGAGGTGGTAAGAAGATAACATCTTACCAACAGGCAAAAAAAAAAAGAAAAAAGAAAAAAGAAAAGAAAAAGAAGCTCTTCTTCTAATTCATTAGACACTGAGACCTCCTTTTTTATTTTAACATTTTTCTTCTTCATTCAGCTCCACCCAACTTTCTCATGATACTATTTTTTAACGGTCATGTCACCACCGTTGGGTTTGGAATCGCAAATTGATGTTAGCATTACTATTGCAGAAACCAAAAATTGAATGTAGACACTGAATATATCTAAAGGTTCTGCTTAGGGACCATAATGCCTCATTAATTCAAAACTAAGAAATGAAAGTCTGGTGCAGAGTTTTTCAAATACTGATCTTTATCTAGTAAAACAATATATCAGTGGCTAATATACAGATGGTTAGCAGTTTTCTTTTAGTGTTTGTGGTGTTCAAATTTAGTATTGGTCTTTGCTTTTGAGTGAGGGGACAGGGTTAGCTTGCAGTTAGTAGTCGTTGGTAGGAGTGTTAGTGGGGAGTGTTAGTAGTCGTGTTCGGAGTATGTGCTTTATACTCTGCAGGTCTTGCTCGAGTGCCAAGGCTGACTGGTCGTGCAACTTTGGGTCAGTCCCCTAGTCTCTCGGGCTGTCCTTTTCCATATCTGAAACGTGAAATTGATGTTACTGTTTTCATGTGGGTTATGTATACACACACAGCCATGCACACAGCAGGCACTGCATAAATGTTAATTTCCTTTCCTGTTCACTTGCAAGTTCAAGAAACACCAGGAAATAAGTGCAAAGTCAGTTCTTCTGTAGTCTTTCTAGTTTAGCTTCAACGTACTCATCTCTCAAGTGAAAAACAAAACGTGTTGTATTCCAGTGCTGACTCGGATAAAGAGCTGGTTGGAAGAGCACCAAGGCAAGAACAGCGCACTTGTTAAGAGTATATGGGATTCTTTACATGACTATGAAGCCAAACTCAGTGACCTTCGTGCCATGATGCAGAAGGCAGCTGCTCAAGCAAAGCAGGCCACTGGCCTCAACCGAGAAAACGAGAAGGCTTTGGAATCCATCCAGGTGGGTCGACGGTCAGCATCTGTATGCTTTCAGTAATGCCAAGCCTGAGCAAGCTGGTATCTTTATCATTAAAGTGGCCTGGTCAGGCATGTGTCTGCACATCTAGTCTGTGCGCACCTGTCTATACAGCAGGTGCTCACCAAACAGGAATCAGGAATTAAATACAAAACCAAAGTCATTCCTACTCCTCAGTCACCAGAAAAGATTGTGGACGTAAACCACAGAGAAAGCGGAGCAAATTGCTTTAGCCCTGCGCCCGCTCTTGGAGTACGGGAGGAATAATGTTGCCAAGGAGATGAGAAATGAAACCAATATTGCTATAATTAAATCCAAGTATATAATGTATGTTTTAAATACTGACTTTTGGTATCAGCTGGGTAAACATCATTATCATAATCATCAGCAAAGGCATTTTAAGCCATTATCTGCATTACAGGAAATAGATCAAAATACAGGCCTCCTGCAGGAGCTATAGAAATAAGGTTTGGAGCTCAAGATTTCATACTATATGTATTTGTTCAGTGGTGCACATTGTATGCTGAGACAGCAATGCGAGCTTGTGGCATTATAAAATGACAGTAAGGTCAGAGGGGAGTAACACAGGACTGACCCCCAACAAGAAGAATTTGGTCAAAGAAAATAAACCCTATCTTAGTAGATGACAAAATGCTTAACTCCCGAAAGCTCTTTAGACAACGACTCTGTTGTTGGAAGTCACTGATGATGCCAGTGTCACCAATGATGATGGGGCGCGATCCAATTTTGTGGGTCTTGAAGCTCTGGTGGCTCCTCGTCTGGCCTGCCCAGGTCCCAGGTGCTCCCTTGTTGAGGTCGCTCGAAGAGCCTCTGAATCCTCTTGGGGCCTGGCATGTAGAGCATGGTGATGGTGCTGATTTGTTTAGGGAAAATCCCTCCTTCTGCTTCACAAAGCAGAGCTGACTCACCTCGTTGGTCTAGTCGCTCCCGGTATAGAAAACTTCTTCCGCAGTGCTCACTGTTGTTTCCCTGGCATGGAATTTGAAGAAACCATGACAACACACCCACACAGCAAATTGAACTCATTTTCCCCTCATTCTGTAGTTGCCTGGATGATCTTTAAGTTCAACAGAACCTTCTGGCTCTGAAGTAACTTCTCTGCTGTGGTCCAATAACTATGCTTCTGCCTTCTGATAACATATCATGTAGTTCAAACAGATATTCTTTTTTTTCTCTTCAGACACAAGTCCGAGAACTGAATTCCCTGCAGAGTGGTTTCTCCAAGTACCTAGCCACCGCGGACTCTTCCTTAGTTCAGACCAGCAAGCTCTTGCAGCAGATGGGGGAAAACCAGGAGGTAGGGACAAAACTCCTTCCCCAGAAAATTGAAAAAAACATTCAGATTGTATACGAGGAAACTAGGATATGGGCTAACCTGTGTTTTTTCTGCAATATATGTCTTTTAGATGGAAGGGAATAAACTAAAAATTTTAGCTGGTGCCCTCTTGGAGAGCGGGGAACACAAATGAATGTGTCCTCCCTGTGATTATTCCTGTCACCCAAGTAGTCCACAGGGAGCAAATGTTGCTTTTGTGAAAACAAAACAAACTTGAAATGTTTCTTAAAATATCAAACCTGCCTTTATTAGCAGGACCTATTTAGGACTGATTAAAGATTGACCACGTTAGCAGCCCAATGGGTATTTGGAAAATATCTTTTATAATCGCTATTTTTAAATCAGAAAAAAAGAACGTCTTTTGGTTTAATACAACTTTACACTAATGATAACCGTGCTTTTATGGAATTTATCAAAGAGAGTACCCCATTGTAAGAAAAATATTCAAAAGTTGGGAAAAGTTAGAAAAATACCAGCACCACTGCTGAAGTAACGCATCGCGGGAGGCTGAAGTTTATGAGAGTTCAAGGAAATGGCATATACATTCTTTGCTTAAATTGACACTGTCTCTTGTTTACCTAAAAACATAGGAATATGAAAAGTTAGCTGCCACTTTAAAGGAAGAAAGACATAGGCTAAGTGGCAAAGTGAGAGAGCTTTCCCTGTCTGCCAGCAAAGCGTCCCTGGTGGCCGAGGCAGAAGCGCATGCGCAGTCTTTGCAAGAGCTGGCGAAGCAGCTGGAGGAGTGAGTGAGCCCCGACATTTAACTGAACCGGGAGCTGGAGCCTAATGTGCAAGCCTCCCCAATACCTGGGTCTCCAGAACAGCGTGGAGGGTGGGACCCAGGGCCCAACCCCACCTTCTGCGGGGGTTTGATTCCCAGATGCATCCTCACCACCTCTCGTCTCCCATTTGTCCAATGGATCTGGGAGGCGGGGGGAGGGAGCGGGTCAAGGGGGCCTCAACTGCAAGCAGTGGGGGCTGCTGGAGCCCTTCACCCGCACTGTCTTCCAGGATCAAGAGGAACACCAGCGGGAATGAGCTGGTGCGCTGTGCGGTGGATGCGGCCACTGCCTATGAGAACATCCTCAACGCCATCAAAGCGGCTGAGGACGCCGCCAACAAGGCCACTAGCGCGGCCGAGTCTGCCCTCCAGGTCGGCACCTGCACTGGCACCCTTTCTTTTTGCATGCACTGAAAATTATAAACAAACATTATTCTAAATCAAAATTTGTTGAATAGAATAGACGTGAACTTGCTCTAGATGTGGGCCATTTCTGTATTCACTTGACTGGCTTGATGTATGTAGCACAGTTGGAAAAAAGCATTTGTAAAACCATATGGCAATTACACTGACTATCAATGTTGAACCAAGATGAGTAGTACATCCTGCTCCTTTCTAGGAATGATTTAGCCTGTGATTAAGTATTGACATTTCCCAAAGAAGAGAGAGATTTCGTATACAGTTTGGTGATCATTTATTTCCTGTCATCTGTCTTAACACCTAGGCATGTCTTGGAGTCCTATGGGACCTTCTCAACACCATATAATATTCCTATACCTAAAAATAAAGAACAAATATTAGACATTGAAGACTTAGGAGACAGGCTTTCTTGGAAGGTTAAAGACATTTCTCTCCCAGATATTGAAAGCCTAAGAGCAATTCAATTCTGTCTTCAGTTATTGAAGAGTGTATGGTGCCAATAGGGGGGAAAAAATGAAACAAATGTTCCCTAATTTGTCAATCTATCACCAGGGAAAGGTCCCCTTTGACAAGTTCTCTAGCTAGCTACAGCCCTAACTGTATCTTAAGAAAGTCTTTTTAAACCTCCTCCCTGCCTTTGAACCTTATCCTTTAAAGACTGAAGATAAGGCTTTTCAGAGCAGGTTGAAAATCTCACTCCACATTTCCTAAGGTGTGCCGCCTGCTCAAGGCTGATAAGTGCTTTGCTTGCAGACGGTGATAAAGGAAGATCTTCCAGGAAAAGCGAAAACCCTGAGTTCCGACAGTGATAAACTCTTAAAGCAAGCCAAGAAGACAGAGAAGCAGCTCCAGCAAGGTATTCCGGGTTGGTGGGTGGTGGGTGGCTGGGATAGCCAAGGCCTTGAGAATGACCTATAAACCAGGAAAGCAGCAAATTCTAGAAGCAAATGCTCTTCTGGAATCTCAGTGTCAGATGATACTTTGTAAATCCACGATCTATTTTATAGATTTGATGTTTCTACCCAATATTCTCATATGTACTAAATTAACTAGAACCTCATGAGTATACATAAATCTTGAAGCTGACAGGCCTGTTTGGGTTGGGACTTGGGGGCCTATTTCATTTAATCTGCAGGTGATCATGGCATTGGAGATGTACACAGTGTGCAGGTCTGGTTTCTCACTGAAGGCCCAGATAATAATTCCAGGTCACTGGGGCTTCAAAATTTCTTAAGTCCTAGAATCTTCATAAGTAAAAGTACCAAAATTACTACCACCGTGAGGCATGAGAATTTTTGAATCATAAACTTTCTTTGAAAAGTTCCCATTTATTTAAATTTTTTTAAAGATTTTATTTATTTATCTGACATAGAGATCGCAAATAGGCAAAGAGGCAGGCATAGAGAGAGGAGGAAGCAGGCTCCCCTGCTGAGCAGAGAGCCAGATGTGGGCCTCGATCCCAGGACCCTGAGATCATGACCTGAGCCGAAGGCAGAGGCTTAACCCACTGAGCCAGCCAGGCATCCCCGTTTATTTAATTTTTTTACAAAACAAACCATCTCAATCTCACCAAATTCCAGTGTCCTGAAAATTCTCTCTCTCGATTTTTCTCTGGTCTCTTGTGTTCCTTTATGGACAAGAAGTCATCTTAGCCCCTATAGTGATTAGATGCTTTCTGACAGTTAATAAATGTATTTATCTTTTTTCACTCTAAAAAATGTTTTTCACTTTGAAAAATTACGTCCAAAAAATATATAATGACACAGAAGGATTTGCTTAGCACATTTCAGGAATTAGAATTTCCTGGTATGAGATTTGTTCCCTTTACAAAATCTGAGCTAGGAGGTGAGGACTGGTGTTTTAAATAGGGTTAGGATGCTAACTACATTGGTATTTTTTTCCTTTTGTTTTCTACGAGCTTGCTTGCTCGCTTCTTTTTACCTTTTGATCCCATTCACCCATTTTTCCCACCCCACTCCCAGGTGTAGGCAGCCACTAATATGTTCCCTGTGTCTGTGAGCTTGTTGTTTGTGTTTTGAACGTGTTTCTAGATTCCACATACAGGAGAGATCATATGGTATTTGTCTACATTGTTATTTAAATCAGTCTTGGTATCACAATTTAAACCGTATGTCATCACTTGGGTCTTCAAGCATTCATTGGTCATTTTCCATGACCCCAAAGTGGCAATATTATCAGCTAGGAATGTCTGTGAACTCCCTCCCTTTCATTGAATGGCCTTCAATGTGTCAGTCTGGAGATGAACAACAGCAAACAATGCCTACTTTGTGTGTCTATTTGCTTGGATAAGGCTCTCTCAAGGACACTTCTTTATTATATTCTGACTGAAGAGGCATCCTTCCTGCATCATTCATTCATTCAATAAGTATGCACTAATATTAAGCCCAGACTACTGCCAGACAACGCACTGTGACACAGCAGCGAATAGGACGGTCACCTCTCTTTCCTTCACTAAGCAGAGACATTTGCCCTGAGCAGAGGGGAAGGTAAACCTCTCTTAAAAGATTAAGCCTCTCCATTTCTTCATGGGCATTTCTGAGGAGCCTGGTACTACAGGCTTGGGAATGGTCCTGGCATCTGTAACCAGTGTCCCCTGGAACTGTGGGTCCAGGCACTGATAAGTGGGGGCCCCCACAGATAAGTGGGGGCCTCTGAGATGCTCTGCTGATGCTAGTTACTTCAGGTGCTACCAATACCAATGGAAGATCAAAATCCACAGGTAGTTGCCTCCTGATGCTTTGTTTGATTGTAGAAATCAGCCCGGCTCTCAACAATCTACAGCAGACTCTGAAAGTTATGACAGTTCAGAAAGGGTTGATTGACACCAATATCACTGCCATCCGTGATGACCTTCGTGGGATACAGAGAGGTCAGCATCTCCCTATTCCCCGTCCTTGGCTTCTTTTGCTGAACGTTTCAGATCCTTACACCTCCCTCTGTGTGTGTGCATTAGATGACATCAGTGGTATGATCAGTAGTGCAAAGAGCGTGGTCAGAAATGCCAACGACATCACAAACGAGGTGCTAGATGGGCTCGGCCCCATTCAGAAAGATGTGACAAGAATTAAGGACACCTATGGGAGCACACGGAGCGAAGACTTCAACAAGGCTCTCACTGATGCGGATAACTCAGGTATCAGGCGTCCTTTGGCAAGGACATCTTATCCATTTTGTGCAGTTATGTGCTATGGTCGATTTATTAAAATTCTTCCCTAGTAAAGCTCAAAATTATAAATTAAAATATTAGAAAGTGGCTTCACGTAATACATTCAAAGAATATGGGTAGTCTATTAATTAGAAAGACAAGGTAGGATTTTTTAATTCCATTAATATCGCTATTGATTTTCCCTTTTATAGAGTGGAGATACAGATCCCTTAATCATGAAGTATTAAATTATAATTGATATTAAGAATCAAAAAACAGAGATTTATTTTCTTCTGTAGTGGTCAAGAAAAATTTGATAACTAGACCATAGGCTAACATCCATGATGTATTTAGGAAAGGGTATTACCTGACTCTGAGTCATCCTATCCCATGTTTGGGAACCAGACATAACACTTGACAACTATGGTCAATGAGAAAATCGGTATTTAACCTTTTCTCAACTCACATTACAAATTTGTTTTGTAATCTCACCAACAGTAAAGAAATTAACCAACAAACTGCCTGATCTTTTGAGCAAGATTGAAAGTATCAACCAACAGCTGTTGCCACTGGGCAACATCTCTGATAATGTGGACCGTATCCGGGAGCTAATTCAGCAGGCCAGAGATGCTGCGAATAAGGTAGGTATGTCCCCACATTGCCAGGCACCGAGGCTCTGTCTTTGAGAAGTTGTCACTTTCATCAAGAAAGGAAAGACATTTGTTGACACATGAACTGGTTGTCTTTCTTGTTCTAATTCTTTGGTTGTTTGGAATGTGAAAATTGACTTCCTCCTATTAACCTTCAGAAATGCATGTTACCTTCATCCTTTAAATGATCTTGTATGTCGGAGACCTGAAGCAGTTTCCTCCCCACTGAGTCTATACAGGCGGGATGAAGGGTACTCCTCCAGACTCCAGTTGGTGAAGTCTTATTGCAAGTTCAAGTAAGGGTTCTATCATCAGAATGTGCTGATGTGATACTGCACAGACCCTACTTTCTTATTACAACTTGAAAGTTGTTGACTCCACCTTTACTGAGGACAGAGGATTATAGCAGATTTTCTTCATTGGAACACAAATTCATCAAGCTTTCTCATTTTAACCTGACAGTATTTACCTGAATTCCTGACACTTCTCTCTCAAGAATTTGTTTTGCCCTAAAATAATATTAATGAAACATCTCGCATTTTTCATCCAACCCCTGTGAGATATTTGGAGACAGAGGGTTGAGAAACCAAGTCAGAGTACCACTGCCCTAAGGACATTGTGGTTGATTCCAAGGCTCACTGTTTATTCTTTTGGGCCCTTACGTCTAGGAAAGAGAAGTACTCCCAACGTAAAACCTTTAGCAGGGGGATGCCTGGGTGGCTCAGTAGGTTAAATGTCTGCCCTTGGCTCAGGTCACAATCCTGGGGTCCTAGGATGGAGCCACACATGGGGCTCTGCACTATGCAGGGACCCTGCTTCTTCCTCTCTCTCTCTCTCTGTCAAATAAATAAATAAAATCTTAAAAAAAAAAAAGAACCTCTAGCAGAAAAACAAAGAGCATAAGGCACAGTTGGAATACCTTTACACCTTGGAATACACAGTTGGAGTACCTTTTCCCACCCATTCATGCTTGATAAAAACCAAATGAAAAATGCTTTTGTCCTTCTATGTTCATTCACTAATTTATCCAACAAAATTTGAAGTGTATAATAATACCATGGTTATAAGTTAAGAGCTTATAAACCAAACCAGATTGCCTTGATTTTGATCCTAGCTCTGTCACTTAGGAGCTGTGGGACCTTGGCCAGTCACTGCACGTCTCTGTGCTTCGCTTTGTTCATCTGTAGAGCAGAGTACATAGTAAGATGGCCTCCCATGAGATTTTTATGATTAAACTATGTAATGTAAAATAGTTCCTGGCTAATAGTACCATGTAAGTGAAAATTAATAAAATACGACTTAAAAATAAGCCAGGACTTTTGAGCAACTGAGTTGTGTAGCACTCTCCTGAGTACCCAGGACACAGATTAGTAAGCCATGGTCCTGGCCTCAGGTTACTCACCAGCTGCGGAGTATGCAGACTACACTAAGAAGCTGGATAAAGCTGCATTAAGAAGGTCTTAACAACACTTGTTTCTACCTGGGGAATCTCAGAATGGTACTAAAGGACATGTAGAAGAATGTTCAGTGTGACACAGCTTGTCATCACAAAAAAATAATTGGAAAAAAAGCCAAATGTCCATCAAGAGGAAATGGATAAAATTGTGATAATGTATACAAATATATACAATGTATACAATGTGATAAATGTAGACATACCACAATAAATGTAAATGAGCTGGAGCCAGCAGGTGTGTCAACATAGATAAATCTCCAGAGGGAGGCCAAGAAAGCAAGTTGTAGATGGATGTGTAGAGATACCATTTATATTAAAATATTTAAAACATGAGAAATAAGACTAATTACAGTTTATAGATATATGCATTTTTTAAAAATATCACAACATGCTTGGACTGTGCATCGGAATCTAAATCCAGGTTAGTGGTGGCCTCTGAGATGGGAGAGGAGAATGGGAACAAGGTGAGATATGCAAGGAGCTTCAATTATACCACTTATGTTTAATTTCTCAAGAATGTAATGAATACACAGGTATATTCTCCATCTTTTTATGTGTACATGAGTTTCTCAATTAAAAAAATTAAAAAGACTGAGTTTTCCAGGTGACAAAGGGCATGCCAGGAAAAACTTAGGATTGGTTGGGTAGACTGGAGGGCAGAGGGGAGTAGAGAAAGAGGCATAAAATGAGCCTGTAAAGTGGCTGAGGGGTGCTCAGTTACAAGCACATTCGAAAAATGACAATCCATACTAACGCTAAGTACTGCACTCTGACATAATACCTTGCATGAACAAGGTTTTCCATAATATTTAAATGTTTGATAGATAAGATACAGTTGGCGTAAGTATCATTCCAGGAGTGTTATTCTTTAGATCATTAAGGAGTATTTATTTTCTGTGTTTGAATGCCGTCTACCCAAGCTGGTCCACAGACCAGCACTAGTCAGAGAAATTTTGTTACTAGTCCATTATATATAAATAAAAAGTTGAAGATACATGTCTAAACACTTTAAGTAATTTGAATTGCCTCAAAATTCAAGCATGGGATAGTAGGTATGTATTTTGCATACTTCTTTATTTCATTTCTCTAATAATTTAACTTTTAATATATTTTCATAAGTATTGGTCAAGGGCAGATTAGAGAAGGAAAAAAAAATTATCCTTTACCAACTGTGTTTAAGAAGCACTGTTTTAGAGAGCCCTAATGCGCTCATTTTTAAGGACTGAATGCCTGTAATAAAGGTAACCGTTACATGTCATATATTAATGGAGAATGTTTCCTTAAAAATTTATTTAAAAAATATTTTTGATGTTTTATGTATCTACAACACCAGGCACCATGCTAAGGGCTTCCATACATGTTAGGTCATCTATACAAAAACCTCCTAGGGCTGCAACTATGATTATAATAAGCACTATCATTTCTGGTACAGAGAATTAGATATACTTCTCAAAGACCCCTGGCTGGTAAACAGGAAGAATATGTTACCCAACTCCTGAAATCACATCATGAGTTTATGACCCAGATGTAGGAGACATGCTCACTCCTTTGCTCCTTATCATAACAACTGGGAAATGCTGATATAGAGCTGAAAGGGGTCATGGCACAGTCCTGGGCTACCCCTCTGAGCGCACCGCCTTTCCTCACAGAAGAATCTTTAATGATCTAGATCTTTTCCCTCACAGGTTGCTATCCCCATGAGGTTCAATGGTAAATCTGGAGTTGAAGTCCGGGTGCCAAATGCCCTAGAAGACTTGAAAGGATACACATCGCTTTCTTTGTTTCTCCAAAGACCTGAGTCAAGAGAATATGGGAGGACTGAGAATATGTTTGTGATGTACCTCGGAAATAAAGATGTAGGTATTGCTTCAACGTTTCTCTTGTTCTTAAAAACAAACAATATGGTTTGGGGAATTTTTTTTTTGGAATATTGGTTATATATTTGCTACATGACCACCAGACTTAGTGGCCCAAAGCAACAGTAAAAATTTATTTTTTCACACTGTTTCTATGGTGCAGTATTCAAGATTGGCTTAGCCAGATGACTTTGATTCAGGGGCTCTCATGACGTGTCTGTCAGGATGTTGGCTGGGGCAGCAGTCATCTGAAGGCTCAATGAGGGCTGGAGATTTGCTTTCAGTTTGGCTCACTCACATGCCTTGTAGGTTAGTGCTGGTTGTTGGTAGGAGGCATTTTTCATACCACATGGTCCTCTCCTTAAGGCTCTTAAGTGTCCACACGACACAGCAGCAGGCTTCCGCTGGAATGTTGTTGGGGTGATCATGCCACCATCACCTTGGGGAATGCCACTATTTGTGGGTTGAATTGTGTCCCAAAAGAATATGGTTTTTGAGACATGTCACAAGTGTGTCATTAACATTGGCACAGCAGGAAGAAATCCTACCAATATGTCAGCAGACTCCACCCCCATCAATCAGCAAATTGTTATCTGTTGTCCTTATCTGATGGAGAGGCATGTCTGATGGAGATGTATATCTGATGTATATACACATCACACATGCACACCAGGGTTTAAAGGTCCGCACCCCTCCCTAAACAACCAGGGCAGCAATATCAGGGCTTCATGGAAATCAGCAGTGGTTCTTTCTCACAAAATCATGACCCTGCCCTCCTCCTCAGAATGCCTAACTACAGACCCTTCCCCGAGTCAGCAGGGGTGGGACCATCTATGGATGGGGACTGGACAGGAATGAATCTCCTGCCTCATTAATAAGGCATGCTGTTGCCCTATCTCTTTCTAATTCTAAATTACTTAAACCACTACTGTTACAGGCATTTTGAACACTTCATTTTCTTTTTTCTTAGAGAGAGAGAGAGAGAGCAGGGGTGTGAGGCAGAGGGAGAGGGAGAGAGAGAATCTTAAGCAGACTCCATTCCCAGCACAGAGCCTGACACAGGGCTTGATCTCACGACCCTGAGATAAGATCCTGAGCTGGAATCGAGAGTCCCAACCGACTGAGCCACCCAGACACCCCTTGAACAGTTCATGTTAGCCTTTAGTCCCTCCTCTTAAAATACATTTCTTCAACCTTAAGTGTCAGAGGAAAAGATAATTGTTGGCTGGGTTAAGAAATAATGGCTGGAAAAAAAATGTCTGAAACATGGTTCTGAAAAATTCTGTCCAGTTAGGAAGTAATTGGCTGTCATTATTGTATATGGGTGTTTAAAGATTCCTAAAATCAACACTGTCATTAATCACCATCTAATGTTTTAAAGTGTCTGTACTTTATTTGTAGCTTTCTTATGACATGATTTTTTGCTTTGTATTTTGACAAAATGTACTTTATTCATTTAACAATTTTATACCATCTAATCTACAAGGCACTACACCCTGTATTTATGATAAACAAAAATTTGTTTCTTGAATGCAAATTTTATGTTACATGTATTTTATCACCACTTTAAAACTTCGTATGTACCTTCAGGTACTCCTATTGTAACAGAGAAGAAAGATACATAGGTAACTGACAGTGATAACAGAGGGTTCTAGGTGTTATAACAAAGGCATGCATAAAGGGTTAAGAGGTTATATGGTACAGGGGGAACAGAAATGGCTTATTTCTGGACTAAAATCTAATGGAGACCTGAGTCTATATCTGGTTCATCTTAATGGCAAGTGCTTGGCAAATATTTGAAGATTGAGCAAATGGGGGAGTGAATCTGTGAGTGCAATAATCTGGGAGCGAAGATAGTGCAGACATTATTAATTAAGTGTTCTGTCTGTATTATTCTGTATAAAGAGGTACCTCACTTATTCCATTTGCCCAAGGCATTCTGTATAAAACCCTTCTTTGAAATGCACTCCCTTGGGTTGGGAAGTTGAGAGGAAGAGAATGTGTGCGAAGGGCTCTGAGGTGGCCTTCATGTCTCCAGGCCTCCAGGGACTACATTGGCATGGCAGTCGTAGAGGGCAAGCTCACGTGTGTATACAACCTGGGAGAACAAGAGTCGGAACTCCAGGTGGACCAGAGCGTGACCAAGAGCGAAACTCAGGAGGCAGTTATGGACCGGGTGAAATTTCAGAGGTACAAGTCCCATGGGCCACTGCTCTTTGCTAATCTGACCAACACTCACCAAACTCCCAGTGTATGTGCTGCTAACCCCCATTTTTCAGTATCTTGGCTTTGACTTCTTCAATGTTTGTATAATTTTTAGATATAACTTTAATTTATTTTTAAACAGAATTTATCAGTTTGCAAGTCTAAATTACACCAAAAAAGCCACATCCAGTAAACCCGGAACATCCCAATTCCATGAAATGGATGGTGGAAACAGCCACACACTCCTCAATCTGGATCCTGAAAATGTTGTATTTTATGTTGGAGGTTACCCACCTGACTTCAGAGTAAGTATAAATGTTATTTTACTGAGTGAAAATATTCACATTTTAATTTGGCGTAAGGACCTCAGGTCTCTATTTCAATTATCCATTATATATAAAATGGATTTCACTATATATTTTTAAAGCACATCTAGAGATAAAAGCTAACAGTTACTGCGTACTTTCTAGGTACAGTGATCTAGACTTAAGTATGTGAATTTAAATAGACATTATTACCATTACCATTCATGGATGAAAAAACTAAGACAGAGCAGTTTAATAACTTGTCCAACATCAGACAGCTGGTAAATAGCAAAGCGAGGGTCTCTGGCTCCAGGGTCCATATTCTTAACCCTATGCTACAATGAAAGTTGAAAGTGATGGGTTCATACTACTTCTTGCCCAACCTGATCATTGTCCTTTGCTGAATAGAATTTTTGTTTCATTTTTTTCAGCTTCCTGCTAGACTGAAGTTCCCTCCGTACAAAGGTTGTATTGAGTTTGATGACCTCAATGAAAATGTTCTGAGCTTGTACAACTTCAAAAAAACTTTCAATCTCAACACAACTGAAGTAGAGCCTTGTAAAAGGTAAAACAAACAACAACAACAAAACAACCAGGAGCTAGTGTTTCTGTAACTGATTTTTGGTAACTTGCAGTTATATTACCTATAGTAAAGGAATGAGCCAATGAGATGCTTTTGGTGTCACAGATAGCTTTAGGCCAGTAGATGTAAATTACGATTGCATGCAATATTCTTAGTCCACCCCTAAAATTTCTTCATTTGCATAAAATATTAGATTGATAGCAAGTTTTCTCAATTTTGAAAAAAAGAAATCTTAAATTTTCGGTGCCTCCTACCACAAAATATTCAATATTAGACAGTACCTGATTCAGGCACAAAATTACATATTTACTGAAAGTTTCAAAAAAAAATATTAGGGGCGCCTGGGTGGCTCAGTTGGTTAAGCGACTGCTTTCAGCTCAGGTCATGATCCTGGAGACCCGGGATCGAGCCCCACATCGGGCTTCGTGCTCAGCGGGAAGCCTGCTTCTCCCTCTCTCAGTCCCTCTGCTTATGTTCCTTCTCTAGCTGTGTTTCTCTCTATCAAATAAATAAATAAAATCTTAAAAAATATATTAGTCCACATAGTGCATGCACCATGACTTTCCAGGTACTCTGACACCTGTACCTATTTGGAAATTATTACCTTAAGCTCCTGACCTTCCCTATAGTTGAAAGAATTTGGACAAACTGTTACTCAGAATAAAATTAGATTTCAAGCTAATAATTTTTTACATGTCACAGTCTTCAGCTGCTCGGCCATATCTTCCTAAGTAGATATTTTCAAAGGGGATTCCTAACTATTCTCTTTTTTGAGCTAGGGTTTGATCATCATAGAGCATAAGAGCACACCTAGGAGAAATAGTTGGCTATTTTAACGTTCTAAAGATGTTTTCTCTTCTTGAACAAAATACATTGCATGGGCTTTGCTCTGTTTTTCAGATAACACTATTAATAAGCACACTTGAGTGGTGGTCCTTTGCTGCTGTTCTAATGTATGATCATTGATGTTGACAGGAGAAAGGAGGAGTCAGACAGAAATTATTTTGAAGGTACAGGCTATGCTCGAGTTCCAACTCAACCAAACGCTCCCATCCCAACCTTTGGACAGGTGATTCAGACCACCGTGGATAGAGGGCTGCTGTTCTTTGCAGAAAACAAGGTATTCTATAACAGACATCCAAATAACCAAATATGTCCATTCAGTGAAGCAACTTTGGAGTAACTGGATTATTATAAATAACTAAGTAGATCTGAAAAAGTATGCAAATGTTACCTGCTTCTTTACTCCTGGCCCAATTCTGCTTTCTTTGGCTACGGGAGTGTGTATTTTAATGAGGCAAGTAATTGGGAATTTGAGAATATGTGACTCAAACATGCCATTGTCAGTTGTGTTCTTAGAAAACCACAGTCTGCATGTAGGCTGCCTGAAATCACGTGACAACCTTCCGGGGTCTCTGAGAGACGGTTTGACTTCCTGCTGTTTGCCTCTTGGTCTGACTCTTGCCAGGCTCTGTGGAATTATGTCTTTTCATCCTGATCCTTGGCTTTCCAAGACCTGGAAGCTTCTCTGTTTTCAAGCTGCTGAAGTTTCTGGAGGCCACTCAAGTCTAGTTTGGAGAAATCCAAAGTGATTCTATAAGTAATGGTCAGCACCATCTGCTAGGAGATGTGTCTGGAGTGACCACTCCTAGGAGTAGGGCATTCTTTGGTTGCTCTACAAGTAGTATTTCTGGAGAAATGTGGATCAGCCCATGGGATCTCTGTCTGAGAATATCAATCATGGGATTGATATGGAGCTTGGGATTTGACCAACCCCTTCTACCTGCAGGGTGGGACACAGAGACCTGATCCAGCTCCCCTCTCTGGGGCTGGTCTTGACCCTCTGGGAGATTCCAAGGCTGAACCAGTTCTGAGGGTCTGGGAAGGTCCTGACCCGCTGATAGAATGCGAGGAGCTGAGAAGTGATACAGCATCGTCAGGGCAAAGTGGTTGTTTCCAAAACAAGGTCTCCCTTGTACTTCATTTTGAAGTTCTTAGGGACCAAGAAGCAGAAGTACCACTCATATTAGAAGAAAATTTATGGGACACCATTAGTAACCAGATAAGGGAAAATGATTTTGAGCACCGCTGTTAAGCAGAGTGGCTCATTACTCAGGGAGCTGATGTGACTTGTCTGTTGTTGAGTGTGATGAACCCTAACTGGCTCCCAACGACAAGATTTAGGGTCCAGATAAGGACTAGTGTTACTCTTAAGTAACGACTCTGTCCATAGATGTCAAAGAGAGACCTTCTTGTCATCAGGGAACTGTGGACGAATAAACTTTAAGCCCTACATCAGAAATTCCTCAGCGTATCTTCCTACTAAGGAAAGGGCTGCCTCAAGTGTGTGTATTACATAGGGACAGGGATGTAGTTACAACTAAGACAGACGCAGCTGCTTCTGTCTCAAGGACCTTCTATTCTAGATGGGAGACAAATACTTAACAAAGCTATGCTCATTACTTGGTTAATTAATTCATCACAATGGCCATGCATGGTATAGAGGAAAAGTTTGAGGTGAATGAAGATGTATAAAAGACCTGAGCAAAGGATGGATACTCTGAGACCTGGAAGGAAGTAGAAGATAGCATTTGGAGGGGACAGGGCAGGTGGGTGATCCCTGTGGGGAGGGGGTCATAAAGAAGACCTGGGGGTGGGAAGGGCAGGGGGCGCTCAGGGACACAATGGTGGCCCACATAGCTGGAGCAAGGAGAGGCAAAAGAAGCTGAAGGGGTGAACAGAGCCTCACAAGATGTGCTGGGGAGTCAGGGCTTCCCCCTGAGAGCAAAGGAGGGCAATGTGATGTGCTCACACATTTTCCACAGAGCACTCTGGCTGTAGAGTGGCAGGTGGGTTCAGGAAGGGACAGAGTGGACATGGGGGGGATGGGGCATTACTGCTGTGTAGTCTGGCTAAGCAAGTGTGACTGACCCTGAGTGGCATGAAACAGAGAGACAGTTAAGAGATGGGGGAACTGAGAAGATTTGACAGGAAAGGAGATGGGGGGAATGTTTAAGAGTGACTCCTAGTAGGTTTGTGACTGGCTCAGCAAGGTGCTTAGTGGTGAGAGAAAGGAGGAGAGAGAGCAGTGGGAAGGGCAGAGAGACAGGCTTGGCCGCTGAGAGGCGTGTAGATCACAAGCCGTGTTGTGGGATTCAAATTTGAGGGATCCATGAGTCACATGCAGTAACAATAAGGTTACCAGTTGTGCAGACCTTGTCCCAAGAAGTCAAGTCTAGGCTGGAGCAAAGCATCTGGGCTTCGTGGGCACACACCTGCACTGGAACTACGAAAGTGACTGACTTTGAGGCAAAGAGAACATGGAAGGGAACAAGAGGTCCTCTGTGGGCCCTCAAGGAAGCGTCCACATTCGAATGGAAGGATGGGGTGGGGGTGGTGAGGGGGATGAGCCACCAAATGAGGCTGAGACTGCAAGCAGTCAGTGTGCGGAGGGTGGCAAAGGTCAGGGGTTTCACTAAGACCACACTGCTCTCTGAAATGTAGCAGTTATCTTTTCAAATGGTATTAACGACCTGTGTCTTTTTCCTTCCCATTTGTTCATTCTGGTTGTGGATCATATGAAACAAAATCGTGATCATATCTGTATGTATTACATTTTTCCTGTATGCCCACCACTGAGCACGATGTCGAACACGACTTAGGATATTTACCCATCATGCCCACCCTGGCTGTTGGATATCACAGCATAGTTGTCCCTGTTAACTGAGGAGGGGGCTGCGGCTGAGAACGGCTTGTGACGTGAGAGTAAATTAAGTTCCAGCGCTCTGGGTCGTCTTCGGTGGAATCTTCTGGTAAACCTACATTGTTTCCATGCCCTAGGATCGCTTCATATCTCTAAATATAGAAGATGGCAAACTCCTGGTGCAATACAAACTGAATTCAGAGCCACCGAAAGAAAAAGAAGTTACACAGGTTGTCAACAATGGAAAAGACCATTCGGTACATCCTTTCAGTCTGTTCATATGAATTATTAAACATCCTCGGTCCTTTAAAATTAAGTCAGTGCCCAGAACATTTTTCTATTATCAGACTAACTTGTGGTTATTGAGGAGGAGGGACAACACCTCCTTTCAAAATCTGCGTACCTGGGCATGAAATACGTGTATGGCATATATAAAACACGATTAATTTCAAATGTAAACATTTCTATTAAAGTATTTTAATATGATATTTTTATCCAGAAGTGCTGCTGCTCAAAGTCTTCTACCACATATATAATCAATCTGAAGGAAATAAAAACATATTAGCTCTGACCCACGTTGAATAGGATTCTTTAATTCCCCATTGCTTACTGACTCATCTCTCATTTATTTAGATACAGATCAAAATTGGAAAAGCCCAAAAAATTATGAGGATAAATGTGGATTTGGTTTGGAGCACAATTGATGGTGACATATTTGATTTCAGCACGTATTACCTGGGAGGAATTCCCATTTCAATCAGGGAAAGGTAAGATGATGATGTTTTTAAAAAACAAAACAAGACAAAACAAAGAAGCAGATTACCTCTCTGAGTGGTTATGGTTATGATTGCTATTGATTAGTTTGCCTTTTTAAAATCCAGTACGAAACAAACACTAGAAGTTTAACTTTTCAGTATTCACAGTGTTAGCCAACAGAGCTGAACAGGTGTAAACACTGGATTATGGGACTGGCCACCAAAAGAAGGAGAGTGAAGGACCCATGGGTCACGGCCCCCAAGTGTCATTCTCGGGAAGAGAGAAACCATAGGGAATATGGTTAGTGTTGACAATGCTGCTGATAAGAACCAGAGGCTGTGGTCCTGGGGTCCCTAACGGTAGCATAGGAGAGCGCGGGTAGTTCCATGGCCTGATAAGCAGCACTAGGCTCTGAAAGCTGGGGTTGCTGCCATCCGAAGTGTCTCTAGAATATAAGGTGTGTCTGTATTACCTGCCCTTTATATGTTACCAAGTATGGAACAGGTGCATAACTGGCTAATGAATACACGGATGAATTAAGTTAATTGGAAAGAAAGTGATGCTTACTCTGAATGAGAAAAAAAAAAGCCACTATTTCGAGAATGCACTTAAAAATCACTTTTACACTTAAATTTGTGTCTTCCAAAAAGGCTTTTAAATAGCTGATGTTAATGTGTGGAAAGAAGATTTTCTGGAAAATCTTCTGGAAAATTTTCAGTCTTCATTCATGACTAAATGAAGAGCCCTTCCACCTTATTTAATTGTGATTATTCTTATATGGGATCTGAGGCTAGTTAACTCTTTTTCTAATTTATAGATTAGTTGGAAGGAGTACTTGATGTGATTTATAAGGTGTTATACAAAGGTGGTCTGTCTTCAAGAATCCTTATATATTTGGGCATCTGGCCATCTATAGTAAAGATGAGCTAATATTTGTTTTAAAGTTCTTAAAGTTGCCCTCAAAGACAAAAATTCAGGTGAGAAAGCTCTGCACTTTAATAGAGTTTGGGAGTGAAGTCCAGAGATTTTTTTGAACTAGAAAGGACCTTGCATGGGACATGCAAACCTTGGGGACATGGTCAGAGTGGCTACCCATCTCTCAGGGTCATGTGAGGATTCAAAGCGAGTTAAGGAGTTAGCACAGGGCCAGGCCTGTGATAAGAGCTCGGTGAATGTTGGGGAGGAAAATACCTCCCTGGCAAGGTCGTGGTGAAGCTAGAATAACAGTTCCTTGCACAGAATAGGGCTTCATAGATATCTGCCCGCTGCCTTTCCACTGCCCTCTGCTTTACTTCTCCCTTCGATCTAGACTATATGGAAAGAAGGACATCAGGGATGGTGAGAGGTCTGGTCCCCATAGAAACCAAAGAGAGAATGGATTTTAAAATATCTGTAAATAGATGAGTGTCAGGAGTTAATAGGAACTTTCCTTCTTTTCTGAGGCAAAAAGCCATCTTCATAAAATAATTAAGCTCAAGCTGCCATGCCAGTGAGGATTCATCTCTTCCTTTTCCTTCTAAAGAAATTTAATTTTATGCACATTACCTGTAGCTCAACTATTTATAATGATTTGAATAAAAATGAATGCAGATACCTTTCCATTTAGAAAGGTGAGCCGCCTTAGGGATTTAGAAGGAAAGCAGGGTAGTGTTTTCCTTCCTACCTTGTTTGTTTGAGAGACACAAATATTTGCCTGGACTCCAGTCAGTTCCTCTGTGCTAATGTTTTATGTGAAGTCAGCTCCAGACAGATCCAAAAGTCAAATCAAAGGGGAAATGCCAAAAAATAAAAATTTAAAAAATTTAAAAAATTTTAAAAATTTAAAAAATTTAAAAAGGTAAGGGGCAGAATGCTAACGTAGCCTAGGCAGAGCTGCTCTAGAAAGAAATTTCTTTCGTTATAAGGACTCTCCTCCTAATGGGAGAGTTCCTAACCCCGCCACCTCACGTGGGGTCCTCACTCTGTCTCAGGCACCATTTCAGTGTGGTGCACATATAAACTCATTGAAATTCGCGACAAACCCATGAGACAGATGAACAAATTTCCATTGTAGAAAGGAGGAAACAGAGTCACAGGACAGTTATGCCGCCCAATAGGACTTGAACCCCTGCAGTGTGGATGCAGACCCCTCAGCTCTCAGAAACAGCCCCTGAGCGGTCACAACTGCAGGTCATACACAATATCAAGAATTCCTGTGCATTAACTTGTTTAATCCTCACAATGCTTTTCATTGTTCCAGCCTGTGAAATATCAAGCCACATTTTCCTTTACTGACTAGAACCAAAATGCAACTATTTGTTTCTACCAAGTTAAGAATACTGAACTTAGAATTGGACCGAAAAAAACCCAAAATATTTTCTAGGGCATTCTTGGCTCTAATAATGTACTTATTAATATGTATTTATCTAATATTTATGGGCTGTTAATTTATTAATACACTTTCTGTTCACCATGTATTACCATGACTCTGGAAGGGGAGGGTGAGAAGCAATTCTAGATATCATACATTTTCTGTCTCTGGGCTTTGTGAGGACACTGGCCATTCTTCTGCCAACACTATTATGTTCATTTTTTTTTTTAAGATTTTATTTATTTGAGAGAGAGTGAGAGAGAGAGCATGAGAGGGGAGAAGGTCAGAGGGAGAAGCAGACTTCCCGTGGAGCTGGGAGCCTGATATGGGACTCGATCCGGGAACTCTGGGATCATGACCTGAGTTGAAGGCAGTGGCTTAACCAACTGAGCCACCCAGGCGCCCTGTATTATGTTAATTTTTAAAGTTGAGAATGCTGGATCACAAGAAAGGAAGTTGATTGTCTCAGCTTCACAAAATAAGTGTTATAGAAATTCCATGAGAACAGGCACCCATAAAATACATACCTGTTTATGGGTGAAAAGTACCAGACAGGTGCAGAGAGTTTCTGCTCCAGTTCTCAGACAAGTCTGATCTGGTACATCTCTTCCTTTTTTGTATCCCAAATCAGGTTTAACATTTCTACACCAGCTTTCCGAGGCTGCATGAAAAATCTGAAGAAAACCCTCGGTGTTGTTAGGTTGAATGACACTGTTGGAGTCACCAAAAAATGCTCGGAAGACTGGAAGGTAAGAATTCAAAACCTTACAGGGCAGTGCTCTTTCCCAGCCAACCTATCTTGTATTCATTTACAACCCTGTATTTATTTACAGACCAACTTTTGAGTTTTGCTGGTAGCACACAGTATTACAGTGAACTGGTTCATTTCTACTTCCCACACATTTGCAAGACACAGCACCCCTTCAGGTCTGCGTATTACATTTGTAGGAAAAAAGAAATACCAACTTGACACGCAAAAACTCATGCAGAAAAGCAAACTGTGTTTCTTCCTGAGACAACAGAAACCATATTATCAACTCAGGTGAAGTGACACAGGATAAGATCCTGGATTTCAGCCATCAAGTCATTCCAGTGCCAGTAATTTATTCCACGTTTGCATTTCAGCTCGTGCGATCTGCCTCATTCTCCAGGGGTGGACAGTTGAGGTTCACCAATTTGGACCTCCCTTTGCCCAATGAATTTCAGGCCTCCTTTGGGTTTCAGACCTTTCAACCCAGTGGCATGTTATTGAATCTGCAGTCACAGGTATGAAATATTGTGTGAATACTGAACAAGATTTAAACATGACTCAAAGTTTGATGTCAAAAACAATAGAGAGATCTTGAAGGTCAACTAGTGGGGCATTTCATCCATCATCACACGGTAAATGGCATTGCCTCTTTCAACCATGGAGGTTACTCTTCATCCCAGGGCAAGTCCTAAAGGAAATAAGGCTAAGAAAGTACATTAGAGTTTACAGAATTGAATTCATATGTATTCATGGACTTATTTTCATTCTTGGGTTCATTTCATGAGTTACAGTGAATTATAGCTGTTCTAAGTAATAATGTAGCCTAAAGTTTTAGATATAAGAAATAAATCCCAATGTATCCCCACTATTCCTCTTTGATTCCACAAAAGATAGCTCTTCAGATTCCTTTTTTGCAGCACTAACTGGTTGATCAATATTTACATCTGGGGAATGAGAGAAAATAGGGTCCTTGGCTCTTTGTTCATGTACAACAGAGCAATGAGACGGGACCCTCTGTAGCTTCCTAGGATTTCCCTTGCGCGGTTATGTAGGTGTAGAGGTCAACTGTTACTTAGAAATCCCCCCGGTGGAAGGAGGTGGATTTTAACATAGAAGTAGAATACTGACACTCTTGGATTTGATTCTTTAGGATTGTCAGCACAACAGACATTTAGTATTTGTCGAAAAAAAGAATGATAGCCGACTCAGTGGCGAGGTCATATTAGAAGGCTTCGTCTCTCTTGATATATATTTGCTCATCAGCCTTTAGAGATTTTTTTTTTTTAACTAGCCCCTGAAAAAGCACATGCCAGCATTTTGACTACAAGAGTGCCCTTCCTATCAAAGTAGAATGTTTCAGCCTAGCTCTTTTGATGCCCAGTGCTTGTTTCCCTTGCCAAGAGTAGGGACACGGAGTATACAATATACAAAATAGACAAAGGCTAGTAGAATAGTTGACTTAGAAAAAGAGGGGATCACTCCTAGACAATGGAGGGATCCTAGAGATATCCCAGGAACACTATCCTCAATTTCATAATGGCTGAGCTAAGACATACATATAAATTGACACTCCTTTATCCAATTCATAATGAATATTGCCAACTGAAAAAAGAAACAAGATAAAACTGACAGTGGTGACAACCATAAAAACTAAAAATTGTTTTTTTAAAAAAATATTTATTTGAGAGAGAGGAAGCATGAGCAGGGGAGGAGCAGAAGGAAAAGAAGAGAGAGAAAATCCGCAAGAAGACTCCCCACTGGGTGCAGAGCCTGATGTGGGACTTGATCCCAGGACCCTGAGATCATGACCTGAGCCTAAATCAAGAGTCAGACACTTAACCCACGGAGCCATCCAGTCACTCCTATAAAAATTGTTTTAGACTAAAAGTTCACTGAGTGATCACATCTTGTTGAAAATCGCAAAAATTATACTTAGTAGAAAAAAATCATCAAAATTAAAATGACTAACTGCAAAAACTCACATTTTTTATTAAGAATTGACAGAATCGAATCATCGTGCCAAAATTTTGATCTGCAAAATTTGACATTAGAAAACTGAACTTCTTAGGAATTATGACCAGAAAATTAAAAATTCATAATGACTAAAGAGAATATATTATTGCTATAGTCATATATTTTTAAAAAATGGGTGAGTCAAGTCTTCATCCCAAAACTAATTCAGAAAAGAATTGATTCAGATGAAAATAACTTTAGCAGATTGGTTTAACTGTTTTGTAACCTTGATGGAGAAGTTAAATTGGCTTATGGAAAAAAAAGAAAAAAAGAAAAAGAAAGGGACTACCCGGGTGACTCAGTCAATTGGGTGTTTGCCTTCGGCTCAGGTCATGATCCCAAGGTCTTGGGATCGAGTCCCGCTCTCTGCTCAGCGGGGAGTCTGTTTCTTCCTCTCCCTCTTGTCTACTGCTTTGCTGGCTTGTGCTCGCTCTCTCTCTGTCAAATAAACAAAATCTTTTTAAGAATTGGTTTATGGACATAGGTCCATAAGATGCTTTTGACAGAGTCATCGTTGTTGAAATAATTTGCATAAGACTTTAATATTCATAAACCCTGTTAGAATATTCAAAAAATAATCTTTAGATTGAAATAGTGAAGTCAAAACATCCTGTCTTATCCATAGTGTTGACCATAACTTCAGTATTGATATCATCACAATCTTTCAGTGGAAATTAATGACATTGACGGGTATATTCTATGATGGTTTCAGACACGGAACCTTCAGGTCTCCCTGGAAGATGGTCACATTGAATTGAACACCAGGGATAGCAACAGCCCAATTTTTAGATCTCCGCAAACGTACACGGATGGTTCACTGCATTATGTATCTGTAATAAGTGACAACTCTGGGTGAGTGTGAGGGCACTTTTGCCAGAGTTCTAAGACTTACTTAGTTTGATGGAATTTTCTAGTGTCTCTTTTGTGAAGTATGTGTCCTTGACGCTAACACTATTTTACCAGTAAGTCTTCGCCTTCTTCCTGGTTCTATATCAATGTCCTTATTAAAAAGATAAATAAATAAAAATCAATCAGCCCAAAGAGAGATGGATAAACAAACTGTGGTCTATTCAGATTGTGAGAATGAAACCAGAGTAATGAGCACAAAAGATCCCCAACTGTACAGGATGACACAGATGAACCTCGCAAGTTCATCCTGCTGTGTGAAAGAGGTCACATGTCAAAGAATTCATCTCCTGTGATTTCATTTATATAAAATTCAAAAACGGGCAAAATTGATTTCTTTTATCAGAATTCAGGATTCAGGGTTTATACTCTCAGAGGGGGAAAAGGGAGCAGAAGGCAGGGTTCCTGGGTGCTCATCGCTTCTGCTTCTCTGGCTGGGTGCTGCTGTCGTTTGTGTATCCACACTGCAAAAAATTCACTGAGCACACAGGATATGTGCGCTTTCTGTACATATTGAATACTTCATTAAAAGTATAATTAAAAAAATACATGAAAAAAAATTCAGTGCTCTTTAAAAATAAACCTAGTAGAACGAGTTACTTTAGGTAAAAGATACAGAGTCTGAATCGAAACCCTAAAGTTGGTATTGTGGTGAGAAACATTTCTTCCCTGCCATTCTCACTCTCGTTTTTCTTCCTCCTCTTCCAGACTCCGGCTTCTCATTGATGACCAGATTCTGAAAAGCAGCCAAAGGCTACAAGACTTGTCAGGTTCCCAGCATCCCCTATATCTGGGTGGGAGTCACTTCGAGGGCTGTATCAGCAACGTGTTCATCCAGAGGTGTGTGCCCTTTCCCGGGTGTGTGGCTGACGAGCGTGGCCTGCCTCCAGGGAGGGCATCTCTTGCCCTAGCAGGGCGTTGCATTTGTCACCACATGCTGCACAAGGCTCTCATGGCATCAACTTTCAAACACCTTCTCAGACAGGATATGCACATTAGAAACATCACCTCCTGCAAACACCCGCCTGAGCACAGCCTCCCTTTGTAGGAGCAGCTTTGGCACATAACCTTGGGAAAGGTCTAATGAAAGCTAACTTTCAGAAATTTTACTCCATTGTAATCAAGGTCATGCCATTTGGTTTCATCAGTGCTCCCCTGGTTTGGGGGACTGAGGACTTGCATGGGCCAGCACTGCTGCGAAACCAAATCACCACATGTTGAACCTGACCCTGACTTTTCGTAGAGAGAGGAGCCTGGTGCTTGCAGGCAAATGTTTAGCTGTTCTTTTCTTTTGATACAAAATGATCGCTTTTTAGATAAAAGTCAGAACCCTCCCCAGGGCAGTAGGAGGGCTCACGACTGGTCATGAACCTTGTCAACCATCAGGGAGCTTGGGGGCTCCTGCTGCCCATCAAGGCTCAGAGAACAATCATAAGATAAGCAGATTTATCTGTGAGACTCCCTTGCTCAACTGCAGCAAGATCGACCCATCTGCAAACTCACCTCCAAGGTTTCCTGATGTTCACCTTCATGCTAGGTCATCAGCACCTACCTTGCTCCTCCCTGCATAGTTCATTTTCACATTTCTTTTTTTTTTTTAAGATTATTTATTTATTTATTTGACAGAGAGAGAGATCACAAGTAGACAGAGAGGCAGGCAGAGAGAGAGGAGGAAACAGGCTCCCTGCCGAGCAGAGAGCCTGACACAGGCCTCGATCCCAGGACCCTGAGATCATGACCTGAGCTGAAGGCAGAGGCTTTAACCCACTGAGCCACCCAGGCGCCCCATTTTCACATTTCTAAATGACACCTGTTACTGAGATAACACCATCCTACTCTGGCTTTGCTCCAGCCCTAACCATTCAAATCAGTGCAGTTTCTCAAGCCATCTTGCTGGCAGGGCACCGTGCTGAGAATTTTGGGGGCTGCAGAAGTGGGTCACACCACGTTGTCCTCCTCTCTGAGCCCAGTGTCTCCTCTAGATATAATGTGCAGGTAGGAGATGAAAGTTCACCTAAAGCCCGACAGTCAGAATGTGTCATTTTGAAGCAAGCTCTCTCTGCTGGAGCATCTTCTGTGAGCTTTCAGACTTGGACGGTGGTTTTCTTTTCTGCCTTCATTCCAGGCACTCGGAGAGTCCTGCGGTCCTGGACTTGACCAATAAAACTTTCAAGAGAGATGTGTCCCTGGGAGGTTGTAGTTTAAACCCACCGCCTTTCCTCCTGTTGCTTAGAGGTTCTACAAGGTTTAACAAATCCCACACTTTTAATATCAACCAGGTAAGTGTGCCCCAAACTGGCATTTGCTCCTCCCCTGGGGATTCTCAGAAGCAAATCCTACTTTATGTGAGATGTTGGGGAAGGGGTGGGAGTGAAGGGAGGGGGTGTAGGTCGCCCAATCCCTTGGTGGTCGGTGCATCCAGGAAGTGGGATTGATGGGTTGACAACAGTTGGATTATACCAAATTGTAAAAAAGGTTTCCTCTCTTTTACTTTGTATCTTGGTGAGAATTTGGCAATTTTTGCCAACAGAACAAATTGAACCTTGGGTTTCTCAAGTCCTATAGAGGATGTCTTGCTCTTTTGAAACTTCTGTTGTGCCTCCAGCAGGTGCAATGAGTTTCTCTAGAGTACAGGAGTCATGCCCCTCCTCTCCCCACAGACACCCCTCCACCCTGCCTCTTAGGATGACATGTATGCACGCTCCTGGGCCTTGCCAAGACCAGTGTGGTTCACCCTTGACTGCACATTAGAAACAGCTGGGGAGCTTTTAAAAGTCTGATGCTCAGGTTGCATTCCCCCCCCCCACATTAGGTCAGGTGCTCTTGATGTGGGTCCAAGTGACAGGAGTTTGTAAAGCTTCCAGGGGATTCTAATACATCGCACTAAGGGGCTGAAAGGAAGTACAATTTCTGATTTGGAGGAGCAGAAGCATTGTAATGAATTAGATACAGGGTTAGGATTTAAAGAATTCTTTGCTGTGCGTGAGGTCAACAGTCTGACCTCCTCACATCCGGAGGTTATAATTAAAATGATTAATGGGTAATGCTGAGTGCCTCCTTAGTGCCAGCCGTTGCACTAAGCCCTTTAAGTGGCTTTTCTTACTAAATCTGCAAGTGACCTTGTGTGGGAAATATTCCTACTATCCTTCTAAACTTCCGTATCACCATACTAAAGTAATAGTAGCCAGCAAGTATGCAGCCGGCCATATGTTCTAGAACAATATCTGCAGGGTAGAAAGGTAAGCAGTTGGCCCAGGTTCCCACAGATAGAAGGTAGAGTTGGAATTTGGAACCAGACAGCCTCCCCCCACAGCCTGGGCCCTCTTAAAAGCAACGTGCTTCTGTGTAACGCACTTTTCGCCACCGTCAGCCCCATGCGACTCTCCTGCCAATGTTTTCCCTGGGGTACAGTGATTTGGAGGAGCTGACTAGACACAGCACATAATCAGAAATGTTCTAGTCTATTAAGAAGAAATATAGTTCATGAGGGGAGTCATTTTACTGTTATGAGAAAAACATTTTTAGGACGGCTCCATCAGGAATGAAATCATGTATTCACTTTTTTCATTGGAAGGCTGGAGGTTATGGAGAGGCTAAATTAACACAGAGATGGTGGAGATGGAGAGAAGGAAATGGACTCAAAGCTATGGAGAAGACAGAATGTATATAGCACCCGGATAGTAATTGAATGTGGGTGGCAAGGGAGAGGCAAGAGTTAATATCATTCCAAGACATCTAGTCCAGGTTATTGGATGGGCGGAGATGCCATTCATAGAGACAGGAGAACAGGTGTTTGGAGGAAGAGACTGAATGGTGTGTGTTTTATGTTGAGTGACAGGTGCCCACAGGACATCTGCAGGAAGAAAGCTGGTGGGGCCTGTCAGGTGTCTCTGAGGGGGCCTCATCAGGTGGCGGGGGCGGGGCCATTCTGTGTGGGAGCCTCCAGTGAGCACATTGTATTGAATTGTGCCCCTGTTCTGTGCAAACCCCCAGATTAGGTGGAATAAGACATTAATTCTGCCTCCAAAAGCTCACCGGCAGAACAAAAGCAAACAAGCAACAAAATTTGTGGCTAAGGAATAGACTTTGGGGTTAGATGGACTGGGTTTGCATCAGGCTTTATCACTGACTAGGTGCATGACCTTGCGGGATTATATAACCTCTCTGTGCGTCTATTTCCTGCAACATAGTGAGGATATATAAAGTAGTATCTCCTAGCAGTGTTGTGAGAGTTAAGTGGTAGCCGACACAAAACGGAGCAAAGTACCTGGCACAGGGTAGGCAGGAGCCGTGTCATTACACACCCTAAGGACCTAAGTGCAACAGGCCTGGGGCAGCAGGGATTTTCCTGCCCCAGGGAGCAGGAGGTGACACCTGAGCTGGGTCTGGAGCACGGGCTGGATTTAGACAAGTGAGTGTTGCTGCCCTGTAGGCGGAAGCCCAAAGCCCAGAGGCAGGATATGGGTGTGACTCAGGTATAAGGCCCTTCCCGAGCCTTCTCTCTGATCTTCACTAGTCTGCGTGCTCTCTCAGTTCTCACCACACCCTTCTGAGAGCAGAATAAACTACCAACACTATAGGTCAGGGAACTGAGTCTCAGAGAGGTTGAAAAAAAAACAAGCCAAAAAGCACAAGTTACTCAAGAGCACCCAGTCAGTAAATGGTAGACTCAGAATTCAAACTGTAGATCTCAAAGAATGTTCTCCTCAGACCACATCCTGTGGCCTCCATAGGCTCAGAAAGCTTAGTGAACAGGGGAAATTGAGTGGAGAAAGGAGAGTGCAGAAGTTAACCCAGAAGTCCACGTTTGAGTTACATGAGGCATAGATAGGTGGCCTGATGTAAGTTTAACATTTTTCTATAGTCAGCATGAAGCCATTGAAAGGCCTGCTTTAAGCAACATTTAAATAAACTGGCAAGAGCCTGTGGGATGGTTTGGTGAGGGAAAGTTCTAGAGAAAAGGAGTCAAACTGGCAAAGTACTACAAAGTCCAGGCAGGAGAGTCAGGAGCCCAACTTTCAGGGCAGAGGGACTAGGACTGAAAAGGAAGGAGTGGCAGTTGTGTCACACAGATGAGGGAGGACATGGAAGGGAAACTCGGGGAAGAGGCAAGGGAGGTGGGTATGGGCAATGGCCAGGGCGTAGGTCCTGGATGCCTTGGAAAAGGTAGAGGCCATTATGACAAGGAAGAGTTGGTGACAAAAGGTATTTATGAGAACTGTTCATCTTGATGTTATGCTCTTGACACACAAAGAAGAATCTGCCAGGGAGGGAGTGAGAACTCCAGGCAGGGAGGGCCACTAGGTTACCGGTTTGGCCAGATTTGAAGCGTTTTTTTGTTTTTTGTTTTTTTAAGATTGTATTGATTTATTTGACAGAAGCACAACGAGAGAGGAAACACTAGCAATGAGAGAGGGAGAAGTAGGCTTCTTGCTGAGCAGAGAGCCTGACGTTCTGGGATCATGACCTGAGCCCAAGTCGGATGCTTAAGGACTGAGCCACCCAGGTGCCCATGAAGTGCTTTTAAGCAATTCTTTTAACTTTCTGGTGGGCATGTTTGCACTCCAGTGAGCAATGTGTAAGCACAGAACATTTTAAATAATTGGTATCAGGTTTCCATTCTGAGCACCCTGTCCAGGAATTGGGTCGGGGAGGAAAACCTGATCTTAAAGGTATTTAAATTTATTGGGAAGACTTTAGCTGTTAGCTCCAAGTGTCAAATGGCTTAAACAGTAGGGGGATCTATAAAGTCACATAACAGCTCGGCAACAAGTAGAGCTTGAGGCCTGTCCCGGCTAAGCTCATCTGTACTCCGTCCTGTGCAGCTCAGGGTTTCACACACTTACGGGAGAATGCCCACCACCGGATCCAACCATCAGCTCAGCTTTATTAGTAAAGAAATAGGTTTCAGAGGTCCCG